>FIZU01058211.1:0-11750 GCA_900064475.1 Pseudococcus longispinus
ATTGTTTGAAAGAAGATGATATAAGCTTTCTAATGATGTAATTACTTTTTGTTTTTGTGCAAGTTTATAAATCATCGTATTTTTGTGAGAAAATCGATCATTTTTAGAAAACACCCTCGCCCTCGTATCCTCAAAATCCCATCCTTTTTTGCAGATTTGCTTTAGCCTACGTAACGAAATCCTACTGAAATTAATTCACTCACCCGTCAATTTACAGTAAACCTACATAAGTACAATTTTACGATGCACAAATGTTCTACGATTAAATCGAATTCGGAATAACACGCATTTAAAACAGCTCAGACCATAGCCCAGAACGAGCAACAATGCTGGGAGGTCGATCGTCGATTAGCGATAAATAAAAAGGCGCCGAGCTTACACCATAATCCAATGTGTCGAGATAATTGCGCGAAAAATATTCGCCGCAGAGAGAAAAGGCCGCGCGTTGAAAAAATACGCATTTATATGCCTACCCTTTAACCATGTGGAGCGTGTCCGGCGTATGTAGCCCTTTAGGACGAACGCCATCCACATCCACATACGCACATACGCACATACGCGTATTATCGACGATGTTTCTTTGAAAATCAATTAAATTAGCGCGATGTGCATCGACGGTGTACTTATCGAATGCACTGGCGCATAATTTAACTGTGTTACAATACACATTGAAACGAAAAGACAGCGCAGGGCAGACCAAGATACGCGGAGAACGAAACACGCCCTAAATAATAAAATCAACGTACTTAAGGGGTATCAAATTACACGATGAAGGGGCCGGGGTCGAAGGGAGGAAGCAAAAGCGTCGTTGCGCATTCGATGTATGTAATGTACCACCTCATTGACCGCGTCTGCTACTGTTTTTTTTTTTCTCCCCTTTTTTTCACATCGGGTCGTCGTTTTCTTCTAATGTATTTAATGCGGATTCATTATTCATCGTTTTTCATTAACATAATATAAGCTGCCGATGGTATATAAAATAAAATGAATACGATAATGAAATCCGCATTATACGTATTTAATTAATCGAAAAGAAATAAAATGATAACTTCGGAGGGTTTTAGTGGTTTTTCTTATTGTTTTTGGTCGGTTTTAAGACGTACGAGTACTTCGGATAATAATTTTAATAGCTGTATAGAGATAGATGAATCATCTGCGATGTTTGGGCCCGCAGTCTTGGCATTTTTCAAAAACAGCCCAATCGCATTTACCCCAAACGCTGAGATCAGCGTTTCTCTTACGATCTTGAGCGTTCTGCAGGTACGCTTTGCGACACTGTTCCTTGAATTCTTTCGGGTCCATCGGACGTTCGTATTTTTCGCAGATTTGGTTGCTGGAGGCGTCCTGAGTGGGTAGATCGTATTGCCAAGAGAATTTGGATGAAATTCGTTTGTCGAGGAGTGGTTCGCTGTGGCTGAAAGGTTCTCTGGGGTATCTGGGTCTTACGTTTCGATGACCGTCTGCGACCGGTTTGGGTACATCGTAAGGTGCGTAACGTGGAGCGCCGATGTATGGCGTATTTGGTGTACGAGGCGATCTGTATTCTTGAATCGGAGTCGTGTAACCGCGATAGTCGGGTTTCGATGGGTTGGCGTAGGGCTGAAGATTCGCGCTCGGTCTATGATTCGTGTCTAGATAGGTATTGGATTTATTATTGGTACGATGATCGGACGGAAAATCTACGAATGGTCTTTTACGTCTGTCGTATCCACTCCGTTCCATGATTCGTTTCAACTTAAACATTAGTAAACGTTAGACGATCGGGATTGCCCGCAAGTAAGTGCGTATTTGATGGGAAATGAGAAGAAGAGATTGCTTAGCAGGTGGAGTTTTTTTTTTCGCGGGTTGGTGTAAAGGAGTGGTACTGTTCAGTGATTATGCGGCGGTCGTTGTTGAAAATTTAAATTGGAATCGAACAATTTATTGCGAAAAAATTTGGAAAAATACGTTAGATGGTTTCGAACTTCCTACGTTATGTTTTAGATACATTTTATTTCAACGAGGTGAAGTTGATTCGTATTTTTATTTGGACGACTTGTCGAATTCGTTGGTTGATTTTGTAAAATTGATTTGAAAAAGCAAGTAGATTATGTGGTCGGAGAAGAAGAGAAAGATTGAAAAAGAACAGAGAATTCGCAAAAAAAAAAAAAAATCAAAATGATCAGTTTTTTGATTACTCGGGATCATTGATTTCTGGAAGTGGAAATGCATACCTATCGAGCAAGAATTTTTAATTTTTGAAATCGATAACTGGAAAATTGATAAAAGTCATTCATTTATGAAAATCGGTGAAAACAGATGAAAATTTTCGATTGATAAAAATCATTGATTTTAATTGGGTAATGAAAATAGATTTGTAAAAACCGAAATATGGGTGTAGATCGTAGGTTAATCCTTAATTTGTGAAAAATCGATGAAAATCATTGATTTGTGAGAATTGAAAACGATCATTTTGGAAATAGAAAATTTTAATGGATTTTTTGAAATAAAATTTTCTTATAGATTTTAAAAACATGAAAATTTTGATCGATTTTGATCGATTTTAAAAATCAATATCCGTTGCTTTGGAGAAATCAATTGGTTTTCAAAAATCGAAAATTTTGATCGAATTTAATTCAAAAATTTCATCGATTTTATAATTAATCAGAAATTTTTTTTAGATATCATTACCTAATGTTAATCAATTTTCAAGAAATCAAAAATTTTACACGATTTTTAGAAACGAGACATTTCAATTGATTTTCAGGAATTAAAAATTTTGATAAATTTTTTAAAATCGCAAATTCTGATTGAATTTTTGAAATCAAGAATTTAATTGATTTTTGGCAATTGAGAATTTTTTGGAAATGAAAAAATTTAATGGAATTTTGATAGATTTTCAGAAATTGGCAATTTTGATAGATTTTCAGGAGTTGGTAATTTTGTTCAATTTTCAGAAATAAGAAGTTTTGATCGATTTTTA
Source organism: Pseudococcus longispinus (assembly GCA_900064475.1). Classification (NCBI taxonomy): domain Eukaryota; kingdom Metazoa; phylum Arthropoda; class Insecta; order Hemiptera; family Pseudococcidae; genus Pseudococcus; species Pseudococcus longispinus. The sequence goes on from FIZU01058211.1 coordinate 2,963, forward strand.
AAAATCGATTACACCTGTTGCTTTGAAAAAAATCAATAATTTTAATTGACTTTCATAAATCAAAAATTTTATTGATTCAAAAATTCGATTAAAACCAACAATGGAGAAATGCAGTCGATTATTTCAAATCGACCGATTTCTTTCCAAATGAACTGATATAGATATAATTATAAATTCGGGAATATACTCGTAATTTTGCCAACTTTCATCAATCAAGATTTTTAAAAATCTATCAAAATTTCTTATTTCTGAAAATTGAACAAACTTATCAATTTCTAAAAATCTATAAAAATGATTGATTTCTCAAAATCGATTAAAATTTTCCATTTCTTAAAAAATTAGTACGTATCTGCAAAAAATCAACGAAATTCTTGATTTCTAAAATTCATTCGTTATTTAAAATTTTTGAAAATTGCTCAAAACGGCTCATTTCTAAAAATCGAGTAAAATTTTTGATTTTTTGAAAAGTGTTTGATTGCTGAAAAAATTGTCAATTGCACCATCTTTGAAAGTTTATCAAAATTTTCAGTTTGAAAACATCCATAAAAATTTTTGATTCCTGAAAATCGTTTAAAATTTTTCATTTTTGAAAATCTATCAGCATTTTTATTTTCTGAAAATCTATCAAAATTTTTTATTTCCGAAACTCGATGATAATTTTTGATTTGTAAAAATCGATCAAAGTTTTTGATTATTAAAATATATTTTGAAAATTTTACATTTTTGAAAATTGATCATAATTTTTGATTTTCCAATACCGATCAAACTTTTCTGTTTGTAAATATTCATAAAAATGATTAATTTCTGAAAACCGTCTGAAATTTCAAATTTTTGAAAATTTATCAAAATTTTCAGTATAAAATTTTCGATTTAACAGCATCAATCAAAATCTTTGATTTGTAAACACCGATCAAAGTTTTTGATTTCTGAAACATATTTTAAGAATTTCCCATTTTCGAAAATTGATTAAAGTTTTTATTTTCGGTAAATCGATTAAAATTTTCGATATCCGAATATCTATCAAAAAAAATCCAACTTTTGATTTCTGAAAATTGTTCAAAATTTTACATTTTTAAAAATCTGCCAAAATTTTTAATCTCTAAAAATCGATCAAAATTGTTGATTTCGGAAAAATCTAATGAAAATTTCCAATTTTTGAAAATTAATCAAAGTTTTCAGTTTGGGAAACATCCGTATAAATTTTTGATTTCTGAAAGTCGTTTAAAATTTTTCATTTTTTGAAAATCCATCAAAATTTTCAATTTTTGAGTATATTGATTAAAATTTTTGATATTTAAACATCAATAAAACGTTTAAAATTCCCATTTTGGATAATCGATCAAAATTTTTATTTTTTGATAATCAATTAAAATTTTTGATTTCTGAAAATCTACCAAAATTTTTAATCTCTAAAAATCGATCAAAATTTTTACTTTCTGAAAATCGAATAAAATTTTTGATCTTAGAATATCAATCAAAATGTTTGATCTGTAAAATATCGATCAAAATTTTTGATTTGTAAATATCGATCAAAATTTTTCATTTGTAAAGATTGATCAAAATTTTCAATTTTTGAAAATCCATTAAAACTTTGTTTTTTGAAAATCGTACAAAATTTTTAATTCCTGAGAATTGTGCAAAATTTTTCATTTCTTGATAATCGATTGAAAGTTTTGATTTCTGATCACCGATCAAAAGGTTTGATTTTTAAACATCGATAAAACGTTTAAAATTTTCCATTTCGGAAAATATATCAAAATTTTTATTTTTTAATAATCAATTAAAATTTTTGATTTTTGAATATCGATCAATATATTTTATTTGTAAACATCGATCAAAGTTTTTGATTCCTGAAACATATTTTGAAATTTTCCTATTTTTGAAAATTGATCAAAATTTTCGATTTCTAAATATCCATCAAAATTTTTGATTTGTATGAAGCATATTCATAAAAATTTTTGATTTCTGAAAAACGTTTAAAATTTCTCATTCCTCAAAATCTATCAAAGTTTTTAGTTTTTTGAAAATTTATTTAAATTTTTTATTTTTGAAAATAAGTCAAAATTTTTGATTTCCGTATATCGATCAAAATTTTTAGTTTGTAAAATTTTTATTTATGAAAATCGTTTAAATGTTTCATTTATTTAAAATCGATTGACATTTTCAATTTCTAAATATCGATCAAAATTTTTTATTTGTAAAGATCGATCAAATTTTTTGGTTTCTGAAAAATCTGTTGAAAATCCATTTTTAAAAATTGATCGAAATTTTTGATTTCCGAATATTAATTAAAATTTTTTTTTGTGAACATCGATAAAATTTTTTGATTTCCGAATATCAAATTAAATACCTAGATACTTACTAAATTTTTAAAATTGTTTAAAATAACCAACTGCTAAAAGTTGATCAGCATGTTTGATTTTAAAATTGCCAGCAAAATGGTCAATTTTTGAAAATCTGTTAAAATCATCATCTTTTTCGAAACAGTAGGTAATAGAAATCGGATGAAAATTTTCAATTGATCAAAATCAAAGTTTACGAGATTATCGATTTCTGAACATCGATTGATTTAAAAGTTGAAAGCTTTATTTTCCATTATAAATAGGTATTTACCTACCTGCAGTTTGGAGAATTTTTATCTACAATAGCAGGCATCTGTTCACAGACGAAATCTCGCTTTAGTCACATGGGCAAAAAGGTCGAAAAAATTTGCAGTTTTTTTTTGAATATTACTGAAAATGAGTATCGATTTGACGAACCCGATGCTTACCTATTAATAATCTACCCAAATTGATGAAAGGCATCGATGGAGAATTTTCCATTTCCACGATTCCCCATCGATCTCGATGTCATCCGCATTAATAAATTGACCAACTGACCATACATGGTCGATACCACTCAAATAGGTGTCAAACGCTCTCTTTGCTCGTACCACCGCACCGCTTGGCACACCAAATTCGGATCTCACAAGTCACATCGTAACACTCTAGCGCGAAAAATTAAATCTCCCAAAACAAACCATCGTCGAAACGCGTTCCGCGTAATTATCAACGTCGTGTTTAATTCGAAGTGTAATTTCGAATGTAAATTTCAATCTGGGCTTCCAACGCAGATGTTTTTTTCGACGTCTTACGTGCATGCTGGCGAGCTTGAAACTAAAAAAACCCGAGTCTGGCTAAAAGTACACGCCGATACGCGGTAAGTTAAACGTGGTAAATGACGATAGCCGGTAGCCGCTACGAAAAAGAGATTCGAATAAAAGGAAGTGAAAAAGGATACGTTTAATTTGCCGGCAAATGGCCTGTTCGGAAGAATTAACTCGATGAGCGTAAAGGGGGATGTATTCGAAAGTACAAGAGACGAGGGAAAAAGTAGGAATCTTATGGTTACGTACATCGAGTACCATCAGTATCGCAGTACCGCCTTTTAACTACTTTGATGTGTCTTTATTTTGGCGGCTAAATGTTGGCACCGCTGCAGACAATTGATGAGCCGTGAAATAGTGTCAACACCGTACTCCTTCAACTTATACCGCCGCTTCCTGGCATCGGCAGCGGTTTTACCGCAGCCTGCGCCACGCCACCCAAACCGTGTAGTGAAATATTTTCTAAAAAATCTCGCTAATCGGAAGCAATTACTTTTAATGGCGAATAATTACCTCGGTACCTACGGAAGGTGGCTCGCCTCGGGAGGCGTGGATTTTCATCATTTTTCACCTGCTGCTGCAACGCCATCCGCATTTTCTTCTCTGTCTCTCTCGAAAAAATAGAAAAAATTACGAGTTTATTTCGAAAAAAATTCCATACTCGTAATTTATCTACTAAATGTCCTTCCCAATGGTGATAATTTTAATCGATGAATCAGTCTTAGGTATGCTAGGGTTTATTTTAGTATACGACGTCGATGCTGGATCCAGCTCCTCGGAACGTTTACCACCGTCGCAGTGCCGAAATTTCGACAGCAATTTACGTTTGATCGTGATCACCTTTTGATTATCGATCTGCGGGGATGGGAATTCGATATCGGAGAAATCGACGAAACCCTTCTTCAGATGTAGTTTTGATTTCAATTCGACCGAAGTGATCACTCGCAAGGCTTGTTTGATTTTTTTCGAATGATGTCGAAGATGGTTGTGGCGATTACGACGACGGAATTTTTTGAATTTTCGTTTCTTGATTTTGGAATGCGCTCTGGATCTGGTACGATGGTGGTGGGATTTTCTGGAGCGTTTTTTACGTTCGGATTTGGCGGTGGGAGGTTTGATGGGTTTTGGTTTGGCTGGTAGGACTCCGACGTAGCGGTAGTAGTCGGAGAATGAACGGACGATGTTGCGGCCGACTCGGTGATCTGAGCAAGGGTTAAGGAGTGTATGGGTGAGATTGCGAGGGGAGATGATACAGAGTAAGTGCTTGGTGATGAGTGTGTTGGTGTCTTGTTTGCTAAGTAGGCGAATTTGAAATGATTTATCACGAGGAGGATGGAGTGTACGAGTAGGTAGAGGTAACGGTTTGGTTTTTTTTTTACCCTCCTGTTATCCCGCTCCATCCTACAATTTCTCAAAAATTCGTCCGCTTGGGCTAGATAACGATTTGACCGCATATCCATCGATTAATACGAGTATTCCTCGATACAGCTGGTGTTCTGATAGGATTGCACAGCCTTCAAATCAGAGATGCAGCTACCCAAACCACACAAATTTGGGTATGTTTGCCTACTCTTAAGATTTTAAGGGCCAAATTTATGCGCAAATGAAGATGATTTTTTCAAAACGTCGTGACTTCGCAGATGATATGGTTAGGCCAAATATATTTTTTAATCTTTCATCGTGAAATTCCCTCGCGCTTACTTTAGACATTTTGTCAGACTTTTTTGGAATTAGAAAAATTTTCAGATTTCGAACGACTTTTTGGACTTGGAAAAAAATTTAGAAATTACGTCGACTTTAAGAAATTTTTTTTCAGAAAGCCTTTCAGAAATCACGCTAATTTTTGGATTTTTTGTCAGAGATGAGAATTTTTGGGTATGAAAAAAATTTCAGAAATCATGCTGACTTTTAGACATTTTGTCTGACTTTTTTGGACCTGAAAAAATTTTCAGATTTTTATTAACTTTTTGGACTCGGAATGTTTCGGGGATGATGCTGACTTTTAGACATTTTTGTCAAACTTTTTGGACTCCGAAAAGATTCCCATTGCGTTTTTGGCCTCAGAAAATTTCTCAGATAATGCTGACTTTTTTTTAGACATGTTGTCAGACAAACAATTTAGGCTCTTTGAATTTGGAAAATTTTAGAAATCAGGGTAATTTTTCGATATTTTGTCTGACAGACATCTTGGATTTGGAAAATTTCAGATATTACGCTGATTTTCAGACAATTTGTCAGATCTTTTTGAATTTAAAATTTTTTTCAGATTTCTACCGACTTTTTGACATAGATATGTCTTATGAGGGGGGGGGGGGGGGGGGGGGGGGGAGGTATCTGAAAATTTTGTCCATTTTTCGTGTCCATAAATTCCGTCACGAAATTCCTTAACGATGACTTTTAGACATTTTGCCAGACTTTTTTGGACTTGGAAAATTTTTCAAATTTACATTGACTTTTTGAACTTCAAAAATTTCAGAGATAATGCTGACAAGCTGACTTTTAGAAATTTTGTCAGAGAAACAGTTTAGATTTCTTAAACGTGAAAAATTGACTTTCAGACATGTTGCCAGACCTTTTTGTACTTAAATTTTTTTTTAACAAATCAAATCAATTTTTGGACTTGAAAAATTTCAAAAAAATTCAAATCAGACATTTTGTCAGACAACTTTTTTTCTAAGGCTGACTTTTAGGTATTTTATCAGACTTTTTTGAATTTGAAAAATTTTTCAGATTTCTACTGACTTTTTGTACCTGAAATTGAATTTCGAAAATTAAAAAAAAATCCATTATGAAATTCCCAAACGAAAATCCCTTACAATGACTTTTACATATATAGTTTGACTTTTTTGAACTTGGAATGTTTTTCAGAACTTCGTGGACTTGAAAAATTCAATGAGCAAAAGCATATCCTATGTTGTATATAGTTTTCTGGAAAATAAGGATATGGCGGGACTTTTTCAACTCTGAATCGAAATTTCATCACGCTGACTTTTAGATATTTTGTCAGACTTTGGATTTTTTAAGCTGGAAGAATTTTAGAAATTCTGACTTTTTGGCTTGGAAAACAAATTTAGAAATTATGCTGATTTCTACACATTTTGCCAGACAGAAATTGTATTGGATCAACAGACCAGATTAACTTGACTTTTGTACTTGAAAATTTTGGAGATTTTTAATTTTTTTAGACTTGGAAAACTTCAGAAATTCTCATCTTTTTTAAATTTAAAAGGGTTGAGAGTCGTTTACATATTGTTCTATCTGTTACCTTAGTCACTTAAAATCTGGATAATTTTAAAATGAATTATTCGTATATTCAAATAAAACTAACCTGAAAATTTTCAATTTCACAGAAAAATAAATAACTCGGGCGCCTATATGGCAGCTCAAGACACTATCCACCCATTTGCTCTCAAGAAGTCGACACAATCACTCCTCCTACCTGTGCCTATGGCTGAAAACTGTCGAGGAGATTCTGAATGCGCGTAAGTCATTCTAACTGATTTTTTGCTTGAAATTGACGTAGAAATCGTTAATAAAATTACGTTTTTTGTTTCGCATAGACCTTTACTACTGGAAGAATTCAAACAATAGTGTGCTACAGAGTACAGACAATTACGTTTTTTTAAAACCCCGAACAGTTGATAAAAATGTTGAAAAAATATACAATCGTCAAAAGTTGAAAAAAATCCCTTACTGTAGCCTAGCCATTTTTGTGGCGCAAACAGTTTTTGGCCGATATCGATGAATGAGGTGTCTAGGTGGGGTATTTGATTACGACGAATTCTTCGCTGCCATCAGTTTCGCCCTAGCTAGCTTAGTTGCGGAGAAAATTTGAAAATTCCAAAAAACTGTAATAACTATGTGAATTTGGAACCGATCGAAAATTCGGATTCAGCGGGTTCGAATCCCCCCCCCCCCTCCGACCCTTCAAACGCCTTTTTTCGACGATTTTTCCCAATGACTAAAAATTTCCCAGTTTTGGGTCATAAATGGCTATTCTACATTAAATATTGATTAAATCGTGAAAATAATAGCGCCAATGAATTCCTCGAATCAAAAAACCACGGATTTGACTCCTCGCACGGTCATTTTGAGTGAAATAACAATTAAAACAAACTTTGAAAAATATTTTTAAAACGCCTTATAGGGTATGCAGCCCAACTTACATTGGTGCAGGAGTTGCTTAACCACAGGTTCAAAAATTCTTCCTAAACTCAAGTCCTCGCGAAGACTCGAGTTTTAGGGCAAATTTTCAACTTGTGGTTATGCAACTCCTGCACCGATGTAAGTTTGGCTGCATACGCTATAAGGTATTTTTAAAATATTTTTTCATATTTTAACCAATATTTTTCTTGGCAGCATTTCTTTCTCAAATCTAGTCATAGGTTGGGCAGAACGATAAGTAACTTTCATTTTCTCGAATCTAGTTTTAGGTCAGGGGTATCGATGCTCAGCAATTTTTTCCTCTCGAATGTATTTTTAGGTTAGGGGTATGGATGGTCGGTAATTTTTTTTTTCATCTCGAATCTAGTTTTTGGTTTGGGGTATCGCTGGTCCGTAATTTTTTCTCACCTCGAGTCTACTATTTTATTTAATATTTTAATTACTTTTCGATTCGATTAAAAGGATACATAATTCTTCGTCGAAATGGATAAAATTCTTGTTACTTTTACGAGTATATCCGTGGAATGAGGTAAATATAGAATAACAATTGACAGTTTCCTTTAAATTGGAAAAAAATCTGTAAACAGAACACAGAACAGAAACATCGAATATTTCATTTTCTATCATAAATGCAGATTCATCAGTTATCTATTGGAAGTCGTTAATTGTACGTGTAGGTCCTATTTAAAATAGTTACTTACCTTCGACAGGACCCTTTCTGTTTAGGGTCTCTGTTAAACATACAATATCTAGGTTCATATCCATCGATATTTTGGGAGAGTAATTTTGGAAATAGTGTGTGCCTTTCGTGCCTTAAAAAAATGTGTAAATAAGATTAGAAAATAATTCGTACAATACATAGCAGATTCGCATAAGTATCTGGTAAAAATTAAAAAAATCATCGAATAAAATGGTAGAAATACCTATACACATCTTCGTAAGTGTTGCCATGAACAAAAACTCCGCACAGACTGCAATGCGCATGAATATCGATTACAAAATCCAATTCAACATTCTAAAAATTGATGCAAAATAGAAATAATTATTTTAAAATGAACAATTTCTTAAGATACGAGTACAAATGGTAGAAAAAATACTTTATGAGAATTCAGTTTATTGATGGCATTATTAATAGTGTACAAAGGAGGATGATTCCATTGAGATATCTTATTCCAATTACGATTGAAATCAGCTCCTAATAAATTAGACCTGCAAAAAATATTCACCAATACAATTACAGACCCACTAAAAAAACTTCAGATGAACATGTTGCCTACTTCTAATATTGAAGGGAAAATTTAATGAAACCTAGGAGGCTGAAATTTCGGTTCTAGAAAAGTTCGAAAAGTCAGTAATTTCTAAAAATGTGCATTTTTGCGATTTAAGATAAAATTATTACATTCCGGTTATAGGGGTGATTTGGCCCTGAGCACCGAATTTCAAATTATCCAGTGGAAGTTGGTCCTTATGATCTAAAAC
>FIZU01058243.1:0-11252 GCA_900064475.1 Pseudococcus longispinus
CTTTTATATTAAGATATTTTTTTAATTTAAAAATTTGACTTTCAAACATTTTGTCAGACTTTTTTGGATTTTTACTAATTTTTGTGAAAATTTAGACAATTTTAACATCACTGTCGTCAATTTTCATAAATTTTCGATACTTTTTTTCATATTTTGAATAATTTTTATGAAAATTTCAACAACATTTTTGACGATTTTCACGACTTTCATGATAACTTTTTTCATATTTTCAATGATTTTGTGAGAATTTCAACAATTTTTAAAATTTTTGATGATTTTTATGCATTTTTGTTCATTTTACACTATTTTGACTTGTTTTTGTTGACTTTTTCACAACTTTAACAACATTTCCGACCATTTTCATGATTTTTTAATGGTTTTTTTCTTCTTATAAGTAATTTTTGTAAACATTTCAGCAACTTCAACATATATTTCGACGATTTTTGTGACTTTCGGACTGTTTATACAATAATCTTACCGATTTATTTTTACAATTTTTACAACACTTTCAACTATATACTCGTAGATTTTCTTCATTTTTTCAATCCTTTTTTTTCCTATTTTAAAAGATTTTTGTAAAAATTGCAACTACTTTAACGGAATTTATGACAGTTTACACGTATGTGATTTTACAGTCATTTTCACGAAATTTTCGATAATTTTCATGGCTTTAGGACAATTTTTACAATATCCCTACCAACTTTTCTCGCCATTTACACAATTTTTACAACATTTTCAACAAATTTCATAATTTCTGATCGTTTTTCTTCCTATTTTAAACAATTTGTGTGAAAATTTTGGCAATTTTTACAAAATTTTCGACAGTTTTCAAGTTTTTGCGCTGATTTTTATAAAACTTTTGACCATTTCAACAGCATTTTTAATGATTTCAAGAATATTTGACCGATCAGTCAATTGTATTTTAAATGACTATGAAGATTTTTAGCACATTCAATAATTTTCAAACGATTTTACAATCTGAAATTTTCAAGTCAAAAAAGTCATCCAAAGTAACAAAATTTTGCAACGTAAAATTTTTCCTGGACCTCGGCTATAAGACATTTTCTTGTCAATATAAAAAATCCACCAAACCAATATGGAAATATCGAGTTTGTTTCTGGTATTGTCATCAAAAAAAAAAAAAACAAGGCGGGACTGGAAATGTTAGAAAATTTCGAATTGGATATCACAAGTGTGCTCGTACGTGTTTTTAGTTAAAATCGTTTTTTTTTTACCTTCCGATTCTGTTTTTCGTGTCATTGAAAGGAAGCAAAACAGAAAAGATCCAAGGCGAAAAATTCAACTTCAGTTGTCAATGAAAATGATCTCAAAATAAAAAAAATATGAACGTCGATAATCTATTGAGAATTGGCATATCACGAAATACCTATTAAAGGGCATTGAAAATCTATCAAATTAATTTAGAAAAGTTCAATTCGTCTCCTCTCGACAGTTTTACGACAATTGTGTCAAGCTACCAAAAATTGATGACATAGGTGAAATGTCCAATTGCAATACTGGAAAACTTGCGAAAATGATATAAAAATTGCGCCAATTTGTCACGGGTGTCAAAATCAGGCTAAATCTATTTTAAAAAATGATAATGGTCAAAAACTGATCAATCTTGGAAAAATATCTATCTCAATATTCGTATCAAGATCGTGCCAAATTTTGTCAAAAATTGATAAAACGAACAATTGATTAAAATTTGAAAATAAAATCTCGAAACTTTTGGTAAATCGTACACAAATGTCTTATTACGAAAGACGATCTTAAAACTGTGACAAAATATTGCTCTGAACTTTCAGTTTGTCATTTCCTGTTTCATGTTGTAGATCAATCGAGTGAATCATCATTTATCATAAATCACAATGTCGTACAATTTCCTCAAATGTGCATTCGAATTGGCACACTGCCATTCGAAAATGGCCAAGTTCAAGATCATTAACACTTCAATGTTTATCGAGAATATTAATGAAGTGAAAAATTGACCTCTGTTGGCATTTACCAGTAAACACAAAATTCGGAAGACACGATGAAAAAAATCTTACCTTTACATCTTCAAGTTGTTGCAAATCTTAAATCGAAGATCGTGATTCATCCCAGACGATAATCTGCACCAAACAAACAAAAGACAATCATAAAGATGATTAGTTAAAAAAATCAATTTAGATGTTGTAATAATAGGAAAAGAACATTGCATCATTACTGTTTAAATCTATATAATAGATCATCGACATCTATCGCCAGTAACTTGCCTCCAGTTATTTGAAGGCAATCATGCGATAATGATGGGCAACCACCATCGCACCATTCGGATGTGCATAATTTACAAATTAGTAGGTAAATTGAAATTTTAACTTTTTTTTTGTTCGATTGTGTGTTTAGAAAATGTAAGTTTGATTCGTATTTGCATTTCAATTGAGAAATGTAGATAATATTATGCAAGATTGGCAATTGTCAATACATCAGTGTTACCAACTCGGAATATCCAAGTGTAAAATATAACCCATTTTTCGTTTCATCATTCAAAGATGAAACAAACGAACAAGAAAACAAACGGATTTAAAAATGAGCAAAATAATTTATTCGAAATAAATAACTTACAATTAACAACTTAAACATTTCAAACATGACTGGATATACGATTTATATACAGAGGAGAGAAAAATTTGTACGTATCAATCAGACTGACGGAGAAATTAGTAAGCTGGTTTGTAAGCGGATGGGTAAGATGGGGTTGGGTAAGCTGGGGCGGCGTGGTAGGATGGGGCTGGGTAGGATGGAGCTGGGTAGGAAGAGTAAGATGGGGTTGGGTAAGCTGGGGCGGCGTAACCGTGAGCGGCGTATGGGGCTGGCGATGGGTAGGCGGCTTTGTAGGCTGGTTTCTTGTAAGCTGGCGATGGGTAGGAAGATGGGTAAGCTGGGCCAGATTTGTACGCAGAGGGTGATGAGTATGCTGGTGCATATCCGTCCTTGAGTACAACAGCGTTGAAACCGTATCCTTCGTCGGAGTATTCTACGGTACGTTTCGAGCCATCGGGTTCGACTAAGGTGTAGGATCCCTAAAGAAAAGAAACACTCTCGTTTAGTCGACTCGATCGTTTTTCAAACATCAGAACGAACACAAGAGAATAGATGATAATTTACCTTGACGTAGTCACCGTCTCTGTTTTCGGTTTGGCTTTTGTAGTCACCAGTGTACGAGTCAGCTACTTCATAGGCGAAGTCGTATTTGGCTGGGGTTTCGTATTCTGGGGCATAGTGGGCTGGTTTGTAAGCAGCTGGCGAGTAGGCAGCTGGTTTGTATGATGGGTATGCTGGAGCTGGAGCGTAGTGAGGTGAGCTGTAAGCTGGGGCTGGGTAGGCAGATGGGTAAGCTGGGGCTGAGTATGGGGCGACGGGACTAGCAACGCTGACAGCGAGGATGCTGGATAAGACGACGAAGATCTGAAATTACAAAAACCATCACGTTATTACCTTTTTTCGGGGGCCCAAATTTGGAATGGAGTAAATCTTCAGTTCGGATGATCGAGTGTGATTATCATTGTTTGGTTTCGAAACAACGACTTTTATTCTACGAGTACTTCGAGATGATCGAGTGTCACAGGATTTCAATTTTTATACAGATAGGTAGATACCTACTCATTCATATTCAGTCAAGATTTTTTCATCATCTTACTTCATTTTTTTTCAATATTTAATTTTGTTAAGAACATTAATCTCTACTTTTAATAATGATCTATAAAATGGTCCATGTTTCAAGATCGATTAGGTCGATTCTTTTCAACGAATGATTTTGAAAATTGAATTATTCAATTAGATGTAGCTAAAGCTATCAATCTCATCAATTCACTTTTTAAACTATCAAATTATCGAATTTGTAAATAGAAAGAATGAAGAGCTGATTTTAGATAAAACTTTGAAACTACAAAAAACAAATACCTATTGAAATAATAAAATACGTTTTAAAAATGATAAAAATGATAAAAATTGAAACGAAAAACTGATACAATAATTTTTTGAACCGTTGTCAATATTAGATGTAAAAAAATCTTTAAAATCACATATAAAAATTTGTTTCAAACCATATAAAGTATTATGAAAAAATCAACTTGCAAATTTTTCAAAACATTAAATTCAAATCAAAATAAATATCGAAAGAAATAATAAATCGTGGCAAGCAAAATTTAAAGAAATAAAAAAGCAAACTACCACAAAATACGTATAAACTCGTAACATAAGAAAACACGTAAAACCTGAACACTCGAAAACCATCGCAGCAAATCCAAAATGCACATCGAAGTCATATTTAAACCTTCCAAAAAAATAAACTTATCACCAAAAACGACCGAAATAAAACACACGTAAAAAATAAGACGAATTTCGAGCACACAAAACTATCGCGAAATAATCACACTCGAGCACCAAGTCACTGATCGAAGAGAAATAGTAAAATTACCTTCGACATGTTGATGTTTGTTTGATTGGTTGTTGTGGTATGTGAACTCACTGTACTTTGAAAGTAAAATGTATTCAGTGGATCGGCGAACTTCGCTTATATACAAATTAACCAGCACCGGCGATTTTTATGCACACAAGTAAACTTAGCTAAAAAAAGTGGTATTACATATAAAACAATACCTGAGGGCGTCTTGCAACTGCGTAACAAGTTTGCAGAGAAAATTTGTGCAGTGGTTCTCAGTTCGTAGCAACGTGTTTCTAGACGTTTGTATGGAAGGTGATCACATGTTTTATGAGGGATTCCTCGTTATTTATTCATTGTATGCATTTGTGGCGTTTGGAGATTATTATTTTGGCTTTCGAGAGTGATTTATTTCCTATTGAGACCTTCAAATTTCACGACATCAAATTTTGGGGAAGGAGTAAGAGGTACCTACATTGATGCCATAGGAACATTATAATTCGTATTTGCAAGCATCAAAAATCTCATTCGAACCAAATACACTTCAAATCATCAAATATGATTTTTCTATATTCCCTTTGATGGAAAATACATGAAAACTTACAAATTTAAATAAACGAGATTCACTCCACCTCTCCCAAGATCGATGAAGAAGATGATGACTAAATTTTGAAACCAATTTCAGCTGGGTCCATATCACCAATTTTGGAAAAAAGGAGAGGATGTCAGTTCAATTTCACAAATCAGGAAATGTTTCTACTCAAAAGGTCAAAACTGAAAAAAAGCACTGACAAAAAAATCGGAAAATTGCCGTTTCAAGCTTGAAATAGGAAAAAAATTCGGGGGGGGGCAATTGAACGAAAAATCATCAATGGAGCTGAAAAATTAAATTTTTCAACTGCTGCCCTCTCTTCCTCAACTCAAATTCCAAATTTTCCCAATTTTTCTGAAAAAAGCACAGCACCTCTCTATCTTGCATGTACTCGTACTCCTACAAAAATAAGAATTATACAAATCTTACTTCATAAGCCCATAAAAAGGGCCACCAATCAAGTCAGAAAGGCAGAGGATGAGGGGGAAAATATTTAATGCTTCAATTGCTTGAAAAATTGAATAAATATTCCCTTAGATTAATAAAAGGCACCACATATGATACATTAAAAATACCAATCTTACGATTCTCACTCTCCAAACCCTTTGAAAATACACAAACCCCAAAATTCACATAAGTACATATTCGCCGACCCATGTAACAACTTCCCTTCTACATGATCCCTTTCCTAGGTCAGGTACTTTTCACGTACCATCGAGAAATGAAGATTCAGCCCATCAAAGGTCGTTTGGTAAACCAACGCAAAGGTCGATGAATGAATTAATTTGCGTTATTCGAGTTTACTCGACCACCGAAATCGTCGGCATTTTCATTACACTCGATAAAGACGTGAAAAAACAATACAAAGTAAACGAGACCGCATTCGCATCCTTTCTCGATGCTCCTTTGAGCTTTAATTATAATGCAGTCTACTCTTATACAACGATGATTGTACATACTTCACTCAGTTTGCACATTCTCCCATCATCTCACCCTTTTCATCCATATTTCCCCTGCATTTGCAAATGCCAATGCTCTATGTATAGAAAACCAAGAGACTCGAGATTTGCAACGCTCGATGGCAAAAAATTAATAATTCATCTTTACGTACCACTGTTTACGACCACGCCTTCGCAACGAAAACATTTTATTAGCCGGCTGTATTTCGTTTGATCGAATTGTCCGTCTAGTGGTCCAGTTACTCAATGATATAATACCAATTTCTCTTTTGTTTTATTGGAGGCCTCCCTTGAAGGCATTTTTCAATGTCGCTTCAATGAACTCCAGCTTCAGGGTAGGTCAAATGAGATTCTATTTAATGCGACCTTTTTTTCTTCTTCATATCTTTCCCTCCGCAGCCGCCTTGTACTCTTTCTTCTTCGTCTTAATACATCTGCCATATACTGAATTATCCTCTCTCTCTCTCCCTCTTTGTATAGTACGTAAGAATAATTGCCCTCGCCCAGACGATAGTATACTTTTCGCTAATTACGAGGGCGTCAATGCCTCAACAGGTACCTATAAGTTGCGCCATATTTATCGCGCCGAACGACTGATTAACCCATAAGTCGTATATACAATAAAGTACACTTCTTTTCTTTACATGTACGAGTACCTCAAACTCAGCATCTTGTCGAAATAGGAAGTACCATGCTATGCCGCTGTGTGGTGTGTTGAGTATGTCAGAGGCCTCTAAATTTTTCATCTTTCTTTGTCGAATAATATTCGCGCCACGATACCTACCTTCTAAATATATTTTTTAAACATCCTATTTTGATAAGATCGTGTAGAATGGTGACATTCGAAAGATGTGCGATAAGTTAATTAACGTATTAGACGAGTTTGATCGGTTACAATAACCGTATTATCTCAATTTCGAGAGAAATTATCTCAATTTTTTTTCTTTCAAATTCCAATAGTTTGTAAAGCATAAAAAATGGGCAAACTTGAAAAATCGCTCTCATATGGTTTTTTGATGAAAAATAATTTATAAGTATAGATACACAGGTACTTCCCAATTATCAGCATAAAATTCAATAATAGTTTTTTTTTCATATTTGAAAAGATTGATACTTTGAAAGTTACTTTTAACAAAATTTCTCAAAGAGATGAGCAGCAGTCGTGAAAAAAAATCTTATCACATCTTTTTTCACACAATTACTTGATCATTTTGAGTAATCAAATACATTTTTGAAAACTTCAAAGCTTCTCCTTTTCATAAATGTATACAAGTTTTCATTCAGTACTACTTTTGTTTCATTAATATTCAACTTCGAAGAAACCATTTTGGGTTATGAATTATGATACTTGACATTTTGGGCAATTTGAGTGGTTTCGAGGTGAGTAAACGTATAATATTGACATTAAATTTCGTTATAACCTCCTGACCTCACCTCCTCCCCCCCATTTTGATTTTTGAAGTATCTGAATCTATTTTTGGGATTTCTTGAACCTGAACCTCGAAAACAACCAACTGAATAAGGGATGGGCTGCGAATCCATCGAGCCAGTTAACGAAATAAATGGTTTTGGAAAATGATATCATCACAAAAAAAAAGGGTTTTCAAAAAGAAATAGAGGATTAGAATCAGCTGAAATTTTTGGCAAATTTCGCATCGAATGGGTACAAAAAAGCAGCTTTTTCGATCTCTGGAATTCAGTTCTCAGATGATTTTGAGCTTACAAAAACAGTCCCAGAAAGGTGAGGAGGGAATGAAACAGAAATCAAATTTCAGTACCATATTTCGACAAAGTATCATTCGTTTTATGACATGGGAAGGGGAGGTGCCGAGGGAGGGTCAGAAAAGGTTACTCTGAATGACTTTTTATAGGTACTTGAAAAATTTTATAAGGCATCAGATGACTTCATAGGACTTGAAAAAGTCAGATAGCAAAAGTGGTTCAAACATTGTAAAAATTTTCAAGATTTTCATCATATTTTAAAAAATGATTAAATTCATCAAAAAATCATGAAAATTGTTGAAAATATTGTTAAAATGATCGAGAATTTCATAAAAATCGGCACAAATACTTGCTATAAAAATTGTCAAAAAAATGTGAAAATTGTTAAATTGGTAAAAATTATCGAAATTCCAATAAAAATTGTTTGAATTATCTTGAAAATGGACAAAAAGTCATGAAAATTGTGGAAAATCTCGTAAAATCTGCTGAAATTTTCAAACAAAAATAATTTAAAAAACGAAAAAGTTATTACCAAAAAAACATGAAAACAATCAAAAATGTTATTAAATGAATAAATGAATGTTATATTTTTGTGCTTTTTTTAACTCTTGAAATAGGTTTGTTGTCAAAAAATGTTTACAAAAATCAGTAAAAATATTGTAAAAATGGTACAAAAATTACGAAAATCATCGAAAATTTTGTAAAATTTTTGAAATTGTCATTAAAATTGGCGAAAATGTAGCAGAAATGACCATAAAATCATAAAAACTATACAAAATTTCGCAAAAATTGTTGAAATTTCTACGAAAATCATTTGAAATAAAAGAAAAAAATCTATAAAATCTCGCAAAATGTTGTTATAATTGTCCAGGTTTTTACAAAAATCATTATTTTCTTGAATTTTCATGAAATTTTTTCTTGAAATTTTCATGATTTTTTTTTACAAAATTTGCGTTATTCTTCTTGATTTTTATAAAATTTAGTGAATGTTGCAATGTTTTTTGCGGCATTTCAACAACTTATATAACATTTTTCACGATTTTTACAAGATTTTCGATAATTTTTATGATTTTTTTGACCTTTTTAACAAAGTTTTTGCTGACTTTTATAAAAATTTAATAAATTTCAATGGAGACTTCGACCGTTTCGTTATATTTTGTCTGTTTTTAGAATACCTATTTCAAATGATTTTTATGGCAATCCGAATAATTTTAACGACTTTTCGACAATTTTAATAGTTTTTTGACAGCTTTTACAATGTTTTTACATTTTTTGCAGAAATTTTGAAAATTTCAATAATTTTTTCGACGATTTTCATGATTTTTACATCAAATTTATCATATTTCGAATTTTTGTTATTTCGTAACTTTTTGGCCACTTTTACGATGTTTTTACCAATTTTTATTTCAAATCGTCATTTTCTCAAAATTTCCAACAATTTTCTCACCTTTCTGAAAATTTTGCAATACTTTGGAAAATTTTGTGGAAATTTGCAACTTTTTCACGAAGTTTGAAATATTTATCACCTATAAAATTTTTGACAACTTTCACTTAATTTCGTTTCGTGATTTCTGTTTAAAAATCAGCTGTTGGACCAACTTCTATCGAAAAATCTGTTTCGTTGTGAAATTATTTTTCAAACAATTAGATACAAAGTCAATGAGTACCTAATGTGTTTCAATAGAAAGTAGACAGCTGGTTTTTTTTTTTTTTTTTTTAAATTGACGTATTGACTGGTGATAAAAAATCTAATAGTTTGAAAGTGCAAAGTGACATAACAACAAAAAATTTTGGATCAGCACAAAATTTTCAAAAATAAAACTTTTTGAAACCATTGAGGAAAATGAAACATTTTCAGAATTTTTTTTTAGATAGCTGTTTTCATTAATTTATCAGTTATTTCGAGGATAATTTTCAGAAAAATTAAATAATTTTTTGTGTTGTAAAAAAATTTTAGTACGAGTAGAATATTTAAGTATTGACATGAAATTTTGGAACACAAATGATGGTTCGAATTAGGCACCCACCTAAAATTACCATGTTGACAAAATATTTCAATTAGGCACATTAACGAAATGTTCGACTTCGACTCCACAAATATTACAGAAAATAACCTAAAACATAACACAATCAGAGGGTTCTTCGATTGGGTAGCACATACTTGCAAGCAAACATGGATTATTTCGTGGATGTAGAATTTTTTCAGAAACAGCGCACTGTTTTGTGTAAATATTTATACGTGATTTATTCATTTTGTGGAGCGATTTGTTACGAAAATTTCATACGTTTCAAATACAAATGCTTTGTGATCGCTTTCCTATGTGTCGCGTATTTTTGCTGCACAATTCCGCAACTCGGAGTATTAATTCGGCAATCTGAACTTGAAGATCAATACAATGCTATTGGGTATGTTACTTTTATTCAGTACAACGTCATCAATGTATACTTATTTTACCGCAAGAGGAACGAATTCCGTCGTTTGTTTGATTTGATAAATGAAAACTCGAATGAACCTATACCGTCTGAAGTAGCTGACTCGAACGTTGAAGGAGATTACATCAAAGAAAGCAATATTTTGAAAATTTGCTATAGAATATTCCAGGGTTTCATTTCGACACAATTAATATTATATTTCAGCAAAATTTCTCTCAAGTTGATTTTTTACGAGACCTCGTTCAAAGTGTTAGACAACGGGTCAGAATTTTACATACCATATTTTTGTGGCACTTGCAACACCATCTTGAGCTACATCCTGGCTTACAATTTATCATATCTGTTCACCTGTTCGTTTGGAATATTTTATAACGGGACATTGTGTCTATTTATGGTGTTTTCGATTTACCTTAAAAATCGAGCCATCGGTTTGAGAAATGATATCAAGTATTATTCTGATGTGGCTTTGGAGAGATTCGACGATTTAGACATACTCGAAGAGCAAGAATTGAAGAGAAGATGTCCGAATCCGACTCAATTACGCGATATCGCTCAACAGCGTGAAAAGCAAGTGCAGGAGTTTATGAAGAAGACACATCGATGGATTCAAATTCATCAATGTTTGTTTGAGTGAGTTGATTTTAGTAGGGTAAGACTTCCTGTACGTACGCACTTAACACATTTTGTGCAGGGGCGTTCCGACGGGGGGTATGGGTGGAGGGGTTGTCACCCCCCCAAGTTTTGCTTAGTCGGAATTTGTCGGCAAAATGAGTGAAGCAGTCGGAATTGTCGGCGAAATGAGTACCTAATAATCCTACAACCGACTCAGAATTTTGAGCATTTGAAAAAATAAGTACAAAAACCGACTCAGTTAACTTCTGGATGTATTTTTCTGAAAAATTTTTCGCCCTCGCTTCGCTCGGGCTTAATATATGCATTTCTTTACTTCATATTCTAAAAATGTTAACGTAAAATAACGTTTTTTCAATCAATTTTCAGCTTTTGGATGCTATATATTTTATGCAAAAATTTTCGCCCTCGCTTCGCTCGGGTTTAATGCATACATTTCCTTACTTAAGCAAAATAATATATCCATTTTCTTAAAATTTTTACCTAAAAT
>FIZU01058252.1:0-18300 GCA_900064475.1 Pseudococcus longispinus
CACCAAAATACGCCATCAACCAGCATTTGGACCAAATTCGTTCGTTTTTCCCTTTTTTCCAAAAATTCCTAAATGACACCATTTTGGGAGCTCACAACCTCTTCAACATGACCTAGGGGCTCAAAAATCATGTCTGGACTTTTTTCAAGTCGATATCTCTCATAAACTGCAACTTCAGCAAAATCGAGAAACTTTGATTTTTTTCAACTTATTTCATGTAACATTTTTCTGAAGTCCAAAATACTCAATTCTTGAAAAAGAGCAAAATAAAATCAAAGTTGCTCAATTTTGTTGAAATTGCGGCATATGAGAGATATCGACTTGAAACAAGCTCAGACATGATTTTTTGGCCTCTCGATCATCTTGAAGAGGTTGTGGCTCCTCAAAACGGCATCATTCGAGTATTTTTAAAGCAAATTGCAAAAAAAAAGAAAAAACGAACGAATTTTGTCCAAATGTTGATTGATGGTGTATTTTGGTGTTATTAATGATATATTTCACAAAAAAAAAATTTCGACCATGAAATGACCCATTCAAGTGGGAACAATGAACGAAAAAATCGGTTTTTTGCATTTTTAAAGATGACACACCACGATATCAAGTTCTACAAAAATATGGCGTTGTACATCTAGACTAAGTACACAATATTTTTTTTTTCAGAATTGTACCATTGTAAGGAGTTACCAAAATGGCCCTTGAAAAGCTTAAAATATCCCTTTGACCTTGAAAAAGTACTCAAAATTTTTTTCAAAAAATTCCAAAAATCACTCTTGATACTATCTACCATTGTAGCAAGTTTGAAAAAATTCGGTTGAAAAATGCCAAAAATGAAAATTTTCAACGAAAATTCACATTTAATCCCCCCGAAGTGTTCAGAGTTGAGATATCGAGCTAAAAATTTTGTCACGGGTTTTAGACCATATAAGGACCAACTTCCCTCCCTATAAACCCGACCATGCTCTTTGATCCAAATTCAGGTTGATGGTGAGTTTAAGTGTCATTAACGATATATTGCAAGGAAAAAAATTTTCACCCAAAAATGACCGCTTTGAGGGTGAAAAATCGTAAGAAAATTGATTTTTTGCATTTTTGAAGGTCTTCTACCATTTTAAAAAATTCTGGAAAAAAAAAGTTGTACATATAGATATACTACATGGTATATATCAAGATTTTTTTGGCAGGTCTGAAACAACGTGTAGATATTACACTTTGAAGTCTTAGAACTTAGATTTCAGTACGAGACAAGATTCGAAAAAAATTGAAAAAATCTCCGAAGATAACCCTTGTTATGATCCATCATCCCGGCGAGTTTGAAAAAATTCAGTTGGGAATTTCAGAATACAGAAATTTATAAGGGAAATCGACATTTCGGGCGATATGAGGAGTTAGAGGTGAGGTAGGGGGCCAAAATCTTTACCAGCGAGTTTTCAGATCATAAGGACCAACTTGCACTCGAAAGTTGGAAAATCTCAGGCAAGGGCCGGTTCACCATTCTTACCCTGCTATGCTCTTAATACCTCTTTGAAATACTTATTTACCTGGTTCGATAAAAATATCGACGATTTGGTATTGGTGTTATAAAGTCGATTTGCAACACAATAGGTATCCATAGACTAGACTGAAGGTATATTTGAAAGAAAAATAGTATAAAGATACGCATCGTCGACATACAATGAATCGTCTTCTCGAAATACTCTTTAAAAAGGGGAAAACCACAATGAAAATGTTACCAGAGGGATGAAAAACATCGTCGTATCTACGTAATTTTGGCCAAAACCCTACCTACGTACACCTACGTCTTACATCGTGCAATCGTTTATCCCAAAATTGACCTGTCTGTTTGACATTTTATATTTCGATCGAGGGTTATCCTTTTTTTCCCCTTTTGGTCGTCAAGATACAATTTTTTATCTTAATTTATACCTCGACTCTGTATGGTCGTTCAGTTTCAACGATCGCGCCTTCCCACCTTTCCATTTGTTCGGTATTCGGTTGGTTTGTCTTTGTACGTTGTACAATGTACTGTACATCTACATATGACGTAGAGATACGAGTCGATACGCCTCTATCGCAATATCATCGTCGGCGATTTGCAAACTCTTGCGAAGACGCGTTCGCGTTTACAAGTAATTGGAAGCGATGTAGAAGGGGAGCTCGGGTGTTGGTTAATACGGTATTTTAATACCGCTGACAACTAAAATCGATTAATTGATCATGTACGTGTACTACGTTGATATTTTCGTAATATTCGCGATGAAAAGTCGTGCGATAAATGCGCCTCGGAGCAAGAGGCGAAGGGTTCGATTTGTTGATTTATTTCCCATTCGAGGCGGTTTATCGAACCGTTTTTTTTCAAATTTGGAAACGTTTTCGAAGAATTAGAATGATGAAAACGTGTAGAAATGAAGAAGAGCGAAATATAGGACGAGGCGTTAAATTAAAGCAAAACGACGAACGTGGATGGGAGGGGAATAATGAGAAAAATTCCAACTTTTTCAATCGATAGACTTCTTTTTTTTTTTACGCGAGAGAAAAGTACAAAATGAATATCTGTTTCGCGAAGAAGAAGAGAAAAGAATTCGATATTCATTTTTCATTATTCGAATTTTTCAACTTTTCCCCAGAGTTAATTGTCAACTTTTCCAGGTGTCTTCTTTTTTTTTTTAATTTGTAAAAGGAAATCTACCACGTTTTCCTGGTTTATGCGCCAGCAAGTGGATTCGACCGAGTTTTTAATTTATACTAAGATTTAGGCGCGAGGCAGTAATTTTTCGCACAAATGTTTTATAAAAATTGGGGTATTTTTGATTTACTGTTTAATTTTGACGAATAATTTACGATTTTCTCTAGAATTGGAGAGTTGGTGTGAAAACAAATTATATTACGAAAGTCGATTAAAATCAAAATGTGACAAGTGATATTTGCCATCGACTTGATCGAAGTTTTGTAAAAGCTGTGTTCCGTTGTGTCATGTATCATTCATCGTACGTCATATAACACGAGTCATTTTTTTGTATGATTGTCATAAATTATTTGTCACGTCACCTGCCGCTTCATTTTATTGATTACACATGTCACGTGACAGGCGTCGCGTATCGCACGTCACGTATTTTATGTCATTTTCAATTTAAGGCAAGTGATAATTGTTTGATGACAACTGATGAAATAATAATAATCGATACTTAGAATGTGACTCGTAGTGGTAAGTAACGAATGACTAGTGACAAATGATAATTGTGACCCCAAGTAACACTAAATGTGACAATTGACACATGTCAAGTCATATATGACATACTAAAAGTGACATTACAAAAGAAATCTGACTCATGCCGGATGATGACAGAACAAAAAGTTGTATAGCACTTGACAAGTCACATATGACACGTGACATGTAACATATGTCACCTGAGTGCCACATGACAAGTGACACATGTCACCCGACAAGTGACACGGGTCATCTTACAAGTGACATATGACATCTCACACGTGACTCATGTCACCTTCAAGTGACACGTGTCATATTACAAGCGACTCGTGACATCTCACACGTGACCCATGTCACCTGACAAGTGTCACGTGGCATCTGACACGTGACACACAACACGTGACAAGTGGCACATGACAAGTGACGCATGTCGCATGACAAGCATATGTCACCTGAGAAGTGTCAATTGTTATATGCAATCCATCAAGTGACATATACCTCCTGACAAATACCACCGGGAAAGTGACATATGTCATCTAACAATCATATGTCACCCAACAAGTGTCAATTGCCATATTTCATCCATCAAGTGACACCCACCACCTATCAAGTGACACATGTCACCTGACAAGTGACCCATATCACCTGACAAGTGGCCTATGTCACCTGACAAGTGACACATGCCACATATCAAGTGACCTATATCACCTGACGTGGCCCATATCACATTACAATTGACACGTGTCACCCGACAAATGCCATGTGGCACCTGATGATGATATACACAGCCTGGCAAGTGTTATATGCCACTCTCACTCAGCAAGTGACACATGTCATTCAACAAGTGACACACATCACCTAACAAATGACGTGGCATCTGACAAATGCCATTTGAAAGATGGAAGGACATAGATACACACGAAGGGTGACTGTCAACATTCATACTCAACATATGACACATAAGAAATGATGCGTGACAACTGACTTGTGACTTATGGCAAAAAGTGGAAAATTTTTCAAGGATGTCATTTCAATAGCAAAATCAAGGGAGGGCATCGATGTTTTTTGATCTTTGAAGCCCATTTTTTGAGTCATTTTGGGCCAAAATCACAAACGAGTCACCGTGGAGGGGGTGAAACCGCAACTGAAAATTTTTCATTGTTATTGAGCTAGGCGGTGAAATGCATGTTTTTTGATTTTGACCAATTTTGTTTGTTTTTGATGCCATTTCACTTTCCTCCCACCAAAAAACACCATAATTGGTTTCAGGGGTGGATCTGCGCTAAAAATGTTATCCAAACTCGATTCTGAAGGTCAAAAAACATGCACGTCAGATTTAGGTAGACCTACTTCAAAATTCTAAGAAAAGTCGTTTTGGATCCTTTATTGATTTTTTGGATGAAACATCATCAGCTACGAATTCAGGTGATCAAAAAAATCTGTTTAATACCTTAATCGATATCGTCGAAAAATTTTGAATTTTTGGAGGTTTATTCTAAAATTACCTCCGAAATAGATTCCATAAATCATAAAACATGCTCTTTGATATTCCATCGCAAATTTCTCAAAATTTGGTCGAGCTCTGCTTCCTCCTTTGGGTACCTACATTTCAATATCTCGCTTGATAAAATCCAAAAATTTGAATTTTGGATTCATATTCCTCCTCCTCTGAGGACCTCATTTTTAGTTGGGAGTCAAAATAACCTAGAAATGAATTCGAAGGCTTCGAAAAACTCCTTTCACTGCTATTTTTTTTTAAGTAATTTTCTTTTCACCTTTTTAAATTATTTTTTACAATTTTTTTTGTTTGGTTGCAACTTAATATTAAAGTTTATTTGCCTTCTCTGGGCAAAATTTTTTATTAAATATTGCTTCTGACTCAAAAAATTTCAAAAAATTAAATGTTCTAAACTCGAAAGTCCTAATTCAACCGGTTTGCCTTTAGCGTGACTTCAAAGTCCTCGTGTCACTTTAAATGGTCCATATTGTATAAGATGACGTGTGACTCGTGAAAACGGCATGAAAAAAGAAAGTAAGATGTGACAATGTATAAACAATAAATGAGTAATTGCGGAATAGTGACGAGTGAAGAGTAGAAAGTGACATATGACAAGTGACACGATGCATATTCAAATACATAATAAACGACATTTCGAGTCCCACAAGTGGGTAATATTTTTGGGTCTTCCTAAAAAGCATGCTCGAATTCATATTTTTTTTAAAATTAGATTCAACTCTGAAAAATGATTTTTAAAATAGATTCTGTGAAAAAAAAATAGAAAAATAGAAAACATCGTACGAAAGTTGAATTAATTATACCTACTCTTATTTTTGAAATTGATCTCATTCCAGACCATATCATTTCGATGGTCATTTGATCAAGATCCAAAAATATCGAAAAAATCGACGTTTCCCAGCTTCAAAAAAAGCGCTTTTAAAACGGCAATCTAAAATTCCGATATTTTATTAATAATGCGAAACCATACGGTTGCGCAACTTTCAAAAAATACCCCATTCGAAAAAAAAATCAGTCGCTAATAACGCACATGTCGCGAACTCTGGAATTTCCCAGCTTAAACGAATAAACCGAAGTGTCGAATCGGCTAAAATGACAAAAATCCCTTAGGCAGGTTTTTTGGCTCGCGAATTAAACGCAGCTCTTTCAGTATACACGTTTTTATGACGTCGTATTCGGGCAATGGCATGTTCTATCGATACGCATCCGCCATAAACATTGTAAATTCGTCGACAATATCGTAATTATATTCATTACGCGAATAAATTCGCTATTCGCCGGTACGAGTATTTAAAAACTATAACTGTTACTCGATGTAATCCGCTTAAGCTATCGTATAATACCTACTCGTAGCATACCTATGCTATATTACTCGTGGAATCCATTTATACGCAGATCCAGACACACACATACGAAAATAAACACCGCAGCAGTGGTGCTCTTTGAGAATAAACCGATTCGTCGCATATGTTATTGTATTTACTCTGAAACGAGGTAATCTTCGATTTAAACAAAAAGTATTTATTTTCGACGTACGTGTATTCGTAGTTGAGGAAATGTGAAACAAACCCATCATCGTAACAGTCTGCCATCTTTCTACCATACTCTTACGCTCATCTTGGTCGATATTAAAAGAAATATATAGGTAAAGTGTGTTATTTGGCGCAACGTCGGTTCGTTCTCTTTGGGCCTGCATCTCGTAAGTACACATATGACCTAGAAAAAAAAATTACTTACTGGAAATCGTTCACTGCACTTCTCTCTCTTACTCTTTGTGGTTCTCGGCGCACAAAGCGAAATATTTTTTGAAAAACCCCCTATACAGCGAGTATGCTCCAAATGTATGTACTCGTACGTATTGAAGAGGTGCACTTGCGCTTCTCCATTGATGAGAATTAATTGGTTAATAGCGTGTTGCAAATGGCTGCGAACGTTTCAACTTGACCATAACAAAAAGAGACCATAAGTAGCAATTTTACGAGCACGAGGATGAGGAAGCTGCGACGATCTGTTTTTTCAACGCATCAACTCGTCGCGTCGCGTCGCGTCGCGTCGGTTCGCTTCGTTTCGCTTTGTGGGCTCTGGCTCAGCTTCGTGCTGCAGAGATGTTCTTCATCATCATGTTAATGTCCTACATCCTTCCTCTGGCTGTGTCACCCGTTGCCATTATCGGTATCAGCATCGTATCGTTATTGTTAGCTATGTACCAGGTACCTCTCTACCTGTCCTGTACTGGCTTACCTATAATTACCCGTGTGCACGAGTCTACGTTTATAGGACGGACGACCTTGTCATTTGTCAGATAATTTGGCCATCGTTGGCTCGCCTTTATCGCGTATCAATTTGCCTTGCTATGGGTTGCTCGGTACTTCCGAAGAGGAATGATTTAATGGAGTTTTGGCAAACGATACCGAACGTAAAAATTCTCCGTTCACTTGTTGATAATGCCATCGCACGCCAGAACGTCGAGATGAGATAATATACTTATGTACTTTGTAGATGTTGGGAATTCGCATTAGTTTTTTATCCTGTTCGAGTCTGTCTACTAACCACCTTGGTTACCTAAAATATCATTTTATAACGTCGAATCGTTGATAAATCAACATCTACGATATTACATATTTCATTTATCTAGATAGTACTTCGTAATTGTGTATTTTTGCGTTTTCGCTTCTTTGTCCATTTGGCCATCGATAAAGTCGTTAAATGGCCATTCGAACGTGATTGTGATAGACGAGTTATTTATACATCCATTTGTACTTGAACCTGGTACCATCAACCATGTTATTGTTTGCCTTTTATCATCGTGCTTATCTCGTCGTCTTCTTCCGTACCCCTTCGTAGGTGCATTATTTGATCACCGATGGTCATACACGTAAATACTTGCAGTATTTGTTCAAAAATACAAATGTACGATTCCTATTTGGTTTGAAAAGTTAGAATCAAGAGTTGAAGTTGCGAAATATGTGTATGGTGATAGGAAATACCGACGATTTCGTTATCGATAAATATCGACTTATTTTTAAATAAGTATAGCTGATTCTTGATGACCTATTTTTTTTTTGACGGATAGATATTGAAATTTTCCGAGGTAGAGTTTCGAAAAAAAAAGATTAATATTTCCTTCGTGCGATGAATTCGTGTAAAAAAATTGTCTCGTTAGGTATCTTCAATAATTTATCCAAGTTCCTATTTGAAATTTGTATCTAGAAAGCTAGGTTTTCTGCCCCGAGTGGTTCTCCGATGCTTTTTTTGGAGGGTTTTCAGGATAGTATGGCTCACATACAGCGTTAATCTCGAAAACTACCCCTTCCTTCCTAGTAAAAAATTAATCGCTCGACAGAAAGAGAATTTTAAACTACGATTTTGATTCCTAGAATTTTAATTGTAGGACCCTTATTTTGGCCAGAAAATACACGTTTATGGGAAATTTAGCTCATTAATACAGAGTCGAGGGTTTGGAAATGAAAGAAAAATTCCTTAAACGTAAATTTTCTGGTCAAACTAAATGTCTTGGGGAAAAAATACAGAGAATCAAAATTGTAGAGCTTGAAATTCTCTTTGTACTTTGAGCGATTAGATTTTTCAGGGGGCTTAGTTTTCGAGGTTTTTGCAGTCAAAGTTTTATATCGATCGTAGGATATGATTTTCCTATGGATAATTTCGCAAAAAAACTGACGAAATTTCGTCACGATGACTTTTAGACATTATACGTATCAGATTTTTTTGGACTTGAAAAATTTCAGATTTCCAATGACTTTAAGACATTTTGTTCGGCAAACAATTTAGATTTTTTGAACATTGCAAATTCATCACGATGACTTTGAGACATTTTGTCAGACTTTTTTAGACTTGAAAAAATGTTCAGATTTTCATTGACTTTTTGAACTTGAAAAATTTCAGAGGTTGCTGACTTTTAGACATTCTGTCAGACTTTTTTGGACTTGGAAAATTTTTCAGATTTTCACTGACTTCTTAGACTTGAAAATTTCAAGGACTACTCTGATTTTCAGACATTTTGTCAGGCGATTTTAAATTTTCTGGACTTGAAAATTTTTTCAGATTTCAAACGATTTCTTGGATTTGAAAAAATTTTAGAAATTCTGACTTTCGATTTCGAAAATTGTCAGTTGACTTTTGAACTGGAAAAAATTTAGCTTGTTTCAAAATTTGATTGTAGACCTCCTACTCGAACCAACCCTTATATCAATAATTATTAATAATTTCCACCTTTGAATATATCTGGAATCAAACGAGTGGGGGGGGGGGGAAAAAACCTNGGGGGGGGGGGGGGGGGGGTAACAACCTTCAGAGAAGGCGAAAAGAAACTAAGTATTTCGTTTCATTTTTTTTTTACATTTACAACGCAAACTGTTGAAAATGTGGTAAAAATTATCGAAATTGTCATTGGTGAAAATATAGTAGAAGTGGTCAAAAATTTACAAATAAATGACAAAAATTACGTATAAATTGTTGATATTTGCATAAAAATTATTAAAAATATGACGAAAATGACCAAAAAATCATAAAAACTGTCGAAAATGTTTTCAAAACTGTGAAATTTTCACAGATTTATTAAAAATATTATATAAACTGTAAAAAATGTTGAAAATTGTCCAAAATGTTAAAATTGTAAAGATTTCCATAAAAATGATCAAACATATGAAAATTGTCAAAAATTCCGTTAAAATTGCTGACATTTCCATAAAAATAAAAAAAATTCGTTAAAAAGTTCAAAATGAAAAAAATGTAGAAATTTCGTGAAAATTATAAAAATAGTAAAAGTGGTTGAAATTACATAAAAAACGTTGGAATATTCGTAAATTTCCATAAAAATCAGTCAAATAAGTCGTTTAAAATAAGGAAAAAATCATAAGAAACATCAAAATTCTCGTAAAAGTAGCAAAAATATTCCTAAAAATTGTTGAAAAATGTTATAAAATCGGTCAAAATACCATGAAAGAACTATTGCAGTATTCAAAAATTTGCATAAAAATCATTTAAAAAATCATAGGAATTTTGAAAAATGTTCTGACGATTCTAGCAATTTTAACGAGATTTTTGGCTAATTCCATGTTTTTTTTATTTTTTAAAATGATTTTTATGGTTTTTTGATCATTTTTTTCACATTTTAATCCTATGAAAAAACCATTGCAATATTCAAAAATTGGCATAAAAATCATTCGAAATAAAATCATAGAAATTTTGAAAAATGTTCTGAAAATTCTAGGAACTTTTACAAGATTTTTGACTAATTCAATATTTTTTTAAAGATTTTTGCTCATGAGCCACAAAAATCAAGTTTTCTGGTCATAAGTCACAAAAATTAAGATTTCTCGTCATAAATCACAAAATTCAAGATTTTTTGTCATTTTTGGCCATAAATCACATAAATGGAAATTTTTAGTCACGAGTCACAAAAAACAAATTTTTTTTCGTAGCCCAAGTCACCGAAATCAAAATTTTTGTTCACAAGTCACAAAAATTGAGATTTCTGGTCAGAAATCACAGAAATCGAGATTTTTGGTCATAACTCACATGAATGGAAGTTTTTAGTCATGAGTCACAAAAATAATGGTATTTGGCCATGAGCCACAAAAATCATGATTTCTGGTCATGAATCCCAGACATCAAGATTTCTGGTCATAAGTCACAAAAATCAAGATTTCTGGTCATGAATTACGGAAACCAAGATTTTTTGGTCATAAATCACAGAAATCAAGATTTTTGGTCATAAATCACAAAATTCAAAATTTTTTGTCATTTTTGGTCATAAATCACGTACATGGAGATTGATCATTTTTTTCACATTTTGAGTAATTTTTTTGACAATTCTAACTTTTTTCCCGAGATTTTTGACAATTTTCATGATTTTTTGTCCAGCTCTACGAATTTTATCACTTTTTGTGGCGATTTCAATCATTTTTACTACATTTTAAAACTATTTTCACTAGTTTGTTGACAATTTTCACAATATTTGCACTGATTTTCATGAAATTTTTGACCGATTGAAACATCCGTTTGTGAAAGTACTCAAAAAGATAAATGGAGAAACACGATTTTCAGTTATTTTCAAGATTTTGAAATGAAAAATTTTAAATTCTAAAAACGTCTTCCCTTTGAAGGAAAATTTGGTAAATTAAAAACTTTCAGTATTTTTCAAAAAAAAAAAATGATTTAAAAAATCTCTTAATTGCGCATACAAAATAGACGCAATGTTCAAAACTTCTCAAAAAAAATTGGTTAAACTACTATTAATAATTTAAAAAAATATTTCTAAAAATTTCAAATTTCGAAAGTTTAAAAAAATCTAAATTTATATTATCCGTTTTTATTTTGTTTTTGAAGAGATTTTTATTCCTGTAGTAGCCCCTTCTATTATCAAAATGGACCAAAAATGACTACATTCTCTATCCGGAGATTACAATCTCATTGTGGAAATAAATTAATGTAATATTTGGAAATTAAATAATTCTTTAATAATTTCGACTAATTTTGGACGTAACTCTATTGCCAAAAAAATACCAAGTTGTGCGCTCAATTTGTGCAAAAATTCATTATTTCAATTTCAAAATCGGTCAACTCGGCGTGTCAAGTTACCATATTCTCACCGATTTGATCCGTTTTGTAATCAGATCGCATTGCCAAACTCGAGTCCAGCTTGCTTCAGTTACGTTTCATTTGGTACCCAGACCCACACAAACAAAGTAGCGTAGAATTCGAGGTATGCGAACCTTCCTACATATTTTTTCGAAACGTTTTTTACATTACACGGAGTTCACATAACATTCTTGTACTCAGTAAACACTATTAGGTACCTTAATGAAACGAAGTTATGGTGCATATGTGTAACATTGGTAGGATAGGTTAGGTTAGGTACATCAACAGTCGGCAAAATACGACTCCCGACGACACTTGGAGTTTAAAAAGCCCCTGGCTACGTTTCATTTATTTCCTCATCGCTAATTTAATAAATTACGCGGCGCGTAGTGGCATAGTACCAACAAAAAACAAGACAGCAGAAGGAGGTGAAAAATTTTTTCAAAAAAGTAGGAAAAAGTCATTAATTAGTTATAATATTACAAAGGTGCTCGTTAAAACGAGGGTAAAAAAAAGTTAACTGCTGTATCTAGGTACCTTAGCATGCGAAAAAGAAATCATAGTAACCCTTTTTTGTTTCGTACGTACACCGAGCATACTGTAGTTAGGTACAATGCACGTACAATACGGTCGAGTTTACAGCGAACTCTGTATATTATTCTGTTTAAAATGGGGAAAAAAATCGCGCAATAATTACGTAAGAACCACTCGGACATGATGAATTAACAAATCGGCCGGCTGCGTCTACCATATAACTGCATGAAGCGTGTACATGAACAGTGAGCGCCATACAACAATGACAATTCGACGTAATGCCACCCGAGACGAGATGCGACGCGACGCCAGATTACACTAAATTCTCGAGAGCTAATTTAACGACATTTTTAATTACCGCCAAATGTATAACCGGCGGGCTACCCGTTGGCCTTGCAGCCTTGCTGATTACACAGAATTCGGCCGGCTTCGGTAATACGTATTTGTAAGTACACGATTGCTCGCTTTGCTCCGATATGTTATTGTGAACTCGGTGTCGTCGGTATGGGCCCATGCCATGTGTCGAATATCTTTACATCGGTGATGAGTTGATTGTCTCATTAATGCGGATAAAAAATTGGATCGAGGTTGTTCGATTCTTGTGCATGAGGTTAGGTTAGGCTGGGATGGGTTTAATTACCGCTATGTTATGTATCAGTTCCGAATTGGAAAGTGTTCCGGTTTTTATTATTTTTATATTTTTTGCCATCGATGTGGCAGGAAGTTGAGTACTAGATGAGCATCAGCCTGTCATACCAGAGCTGAAATGGCGAATTTTTGGTGGGCAACGTTTATTTTCGATATTTTCGATTAATTTGATTAATAGATTATTTCAAAATTTAGTAACCAATTTCCTTCGATTATTCAAAAATACCGAAATAATTCATTATTTTCGATTAGTCAAAAAAAAAAAACAGCTTTATGATCTAAAAGAGCTGTTCATCAATGCCATTTTTCTATTCAAATGCTTACTACATCAAAAATACGCACAAATTGTACCAATTTTTTTATGGTATTCTGATCAGTGAGAGGGAGAAATTAGAATTCCCTAACTAATTTTCTCAAAATTTCTCAAAATTTTTGCAATTTAGTATCTGGCATACTTATTTTAAGTACCTACTTTGAATCTTGGAAAAGGAGTTACAAAAGATTTGTATTTTCGGTATGTAGGTGGAATAATATAAAATCGAATTTTTGGTCAAAATTCACCAAAAAAAAATCACGATGTTCGTATCTTTCATCCTCAAATTTAAAAATTTAAAAGTCATTATTTCAGCTTAAAAGTCACTGAAAATTCATGATTTTATTTTTTTTAAGTCACAAAAAATATTAATCTTGATAAAAAAGAAAAAGCCTCGTATCAAATTTCTTTTCTGACAAAACATCCCAAAAATTTTGAACCATTTTTGAACAGATCCCACAATTTTGTGAGAAGTCATTTAAAAGTGAAATGTGTGTAATTTTAGTAGTAAAAGTCATACAAATCATGATTTTGATCGCAGGTCACAAAAATCATGATTTTTATCGTATTAAATTGTAAAACATGGTTTTGGCCATACATTACAAATATGATTGTACGGTCATCGAGAGTCACGACTCACAATTTTTATCATAAAAATGACACAAAATGTGTTTTTGTCATAATTTTAAAAAAGCATTGTTTTTATAAAGAAGGCGTGAGGGGTTCTCTTTTTTCCTTCCAATAATAAAACTGCAAAATATTATTACCACTAATATTTAATATAAAAATCAAGATTTTTGAATTCACGTAAAGACTTTTTACAATTTTTGGCCTCAAGTCTCAAAATCAATTTTTTGATCATAGAGTTTCAAAAATCCAGATTTCTGGTCATACACCAAATTACAAAAATCGAGGTTTTCAGTTATCAAGTCACAGAAATACCTGGTTATAAGTCATTAAAATCAAAATTTTTGGTCATCGTATCACAAAAATCACTGAACATGGAACACAAAAAAAATCAAGATTTTTGGTCACAATTGAGATTTCTGTTCATAAGTCACAAACATCAAGATTTCTGGCCATACGTTACAAAAATCGAAATTTCAGGTCATGAATCAAAGAAATTGAGATTTTTGGTCATAAATCACGGAAATCGAGATTTCAATCACAGAAATCGAGATTTCAATTCATGAGTCACAAAAATCGAGATTTCAGGTTATGAATCATAGAAATCGAGATTTCAGGTCATGAACCATAGAAACTGAAATTTCAGGTCGTGATTCACAGAAATCGAGATTTCAGGTCATAAATCACAGAAATTGGAATTTAAATCACGGAAATCAAAATTTCTAGTCACGAGTCACAAAAATGAAAATTTTTCTTCATAAGTCAATGAAATCAAGATTTTTGGTCATAAATCACATAAATGGAGATTTTCGGTCACAAATTGCAGAAATCAATATTTCAGGTCATGAATCACAAAAATTGAGATTTCTGGTCATAAATCACGAAAATCGAGGTTTCTGGTCACAAATCACCAAAATTATGATTTTAAGTCATACATCACAGAAATCAAGATTTTTGGTCGTAAACCACAAAATTCAAGATTTTTGGTCATTTTTGATCATAAATCGCATAAATGGAGATTTTTAGTCAAGAGTAACAAAAATCAAGATTTCTGGTCATGGGTCACAAAAATTAAAATTCTGGTCACGAGTCACAAAAAAAAATTTTCTTCATAAGTCACTAAAATCAAGATTTTTGGTCATAAACCACATAAATGAAGATTTTTAGTCTCGAGTCACAAAAATAAAGATTTCTGGTCATAAATCACATAAATGGAGATTTCGGGTCATAAATCACAGAAATCAAGATTTCTGGTCATAAATCACAGAAATTATGATTTCTAGTCATAAATCACAGAAATCAAGATTTTTGGTAATTTTTGGTCATAAAATCACATAAATGGAAATTTTTAGTCACGAGCCAAAAAAATTAAAATTTTTCTTCATAAGTCACTGAAATATAAATTTTTGGTCATGAGTTGCAGAAATCAAGTTTTTGGTCATAATTAAGTCATGGTGTTTAAGTTGTAAAGCATGATTTTTGTGATGCATCAATAAAATTATCATTTTGATCATTGAAAGTCCACCTCACAATTTTTGTCGCAGTTCAAAAAATCAGTATTTTGACAAGAAACGCTTGTGACTGATGGTTTTTTTTTTTCATGACTAATAAGATTGCACCTTTTTTGTTTGCGATTTTTGAATTTCATTACAAAATAAAAATCAAAGTAACAAAATGTTATTTCTAAGTAAGTACCTTTTCTTTTGTAAAATCATACTTGAGTGGTAAAAATATGAACTTTTCGATTTCGATTTTTTTGATAAGTAAAGATACCAAAATAATTACGATTCAGTAATAATTTAATTTTAAAAAAATGCAAATCAATCAAAAAAATTGAAAGGAAATCGATTTAAATCTATATCGAAAAATTGAAAAAAATTAATAGTTCGCTAATTGAGATGATTATAACTTTTCTTATTTTTTAATTTAAAATCGTGACTTTCCCTCGACTTTCATACTGAAATACTGATTTATCGAGTTCTAAGTAAGTCAGAATTGTAACTTTCCCCCATTTTTTCTCGTCTTCCCAACTTACTTGACTTTTTACTGAATTTCCTAACTTTATGCCAGATTTTATTATTGTGAATTTGCTATTGAGGAGCACTTTCCTCCGTTCGTCATGTCTTTGATTCTAAAACAAAGAAAGCAATGGGGCGGGGGAGGTGGTTAGAAGTTGAAATTTTCTGTAGGTCATATTTTTGGGCATTTTACACTTTTCTGACTTTCCCCTTACTTTTTTTCTCTTCTATAAAATCCATTAATCAGCAAGTTGAATATTAAATAACAATAAAATTTTGCAACTAATTTTATAATGAAAAATTCAAGTATTAAATAAAAGCGAAAGAAAATTTTTTGTAAAATTTCATCAATTGTCATCAGGTTTTTTTTATCATCGTAATCGAACGAAAATATCCAGGCCGAAGTACCCTTCAAAAATACGTAATAAAAACCTACAACAGTAAGCGAAACAACCCGTAGGTAAACAAGGGTAGAAAATTAAGGTCTAGAGGTATGGAAAATTCCAAAATCTTAATAAAAAACAATACAAAAAAACGAATTTCAGCAAGGTAGTTGATTTGTAAGCTAAAAAAATGAAAAGGAAAAAAAACACGAATAGGTAAATATACCTACGCGCAACAATGACACAAAACTGCTTTGAACGAGTTTTTTCATTATTTTTACAAAATATTCGAAAAACAATTTCGTTTCGATGAAAACCAATCGAAGATTTTTTCGAAAAAATATTAGCCCATTGAAATAACTCCGCCTCTACCTGTACTCAATACGTGAAAAAAATTCTTCAAAAAGAAAACTCTCTTACGAGGAGATAAATTGCGATAGAAAATTCTATTATTTGGCGAGAGAAAAAAAAATGAAAACACGAATGCAAAATAAACACAAATACAAAACCAACGGTGCTTTTAGCTTTTTCTCATTGTCAGAAGAACGATGAAGAGAAAAAAACCGCACAGACGACTCAAAGGTGAAGGATTTAAACGACTCGGAAATTTGAAATTTCCACTCGACGGAGTAAACGCGTCTATTTACACGTTTTCTTCTATATACCTACGTATATAAAGGTTCTATTTTATTTAGAATTTTACACGATATATGGTAGGATGAAGGTGCAGCGAGGGGAACATTTTGGTAGTTAATAGGCTTATAGGGTAGAGTGAGTAAATTTTTGGGCGTAATTATAATAGACGTGGCGGGCTGTTTCCGTGATGTCGAATGATTCTATCGTTTTCTTGATATACTATGAAGTAGTTTCCGTGACAACAAACACAAACAAAGATTACTCGCAACATCAGTATAAAATAATATTATTACTTTTATACAGTGTTTATTCTTTGTTACCATAGTAACATTTAAGGCGTTTTGTCGTAAATTTGATGGTACGAAAAATTGATAAAGCATGCTGCCCCCCCTTTTTCTTTTTTTTATGTAGGTTATGCAATTAATGCTTTAAAGCTGCGTTAAAATAACTCAATGTCGAAAAAGTTTACTCGGCTGGTCTTCCTCGTTTAACGACTCTTTTCAAAGCTAATAAAGAAAACCGAGTAAAGAGCATGGAGAAAAAACCACGCTACGTATTTTCCTCGTCGAAAATATTTCCGATACAAACTTCGCTGGTGGAAAATCGGTTCGAATTACTTTCGAAAGCTTTATAACTTTTAGCTCTCGATCATATAGTCGTATGTTTGTATAGGTGAAACACATCATCGCGCAGCAACCCGAACGTTTTCTTTTTTTACCCTCGTCTTTGGTTTAAACGAAAGTTATTTTCAGAGGACTTGGCAGCAAGGGTTGAGTTGCCCGAGCTTGTGACTCTCGAAGCAATTCAAATTCATTCGTTGCAGGATCGGGCTGCTCGAGAGGAAATCTCATGATTATTTAATTATCGCCGAAGACACTAGACGCGGATTTTTAATTAGTACCCAACGAGTCTTTTGACGAGCTCGCGCGAAAACACGAAACGGAGCGATTTTAATATTTTATAAGGCGACTTGCCGAATCAGCGGTTGGAGCTTTTTAAGACGTGAATAGGTAAATGGAGGAAGCGAGGCGAGGTGAAGATGTTTCACGTGTTATTGGAATCGTAACCCAAACGCCTCGAAGGCTTAGGAATGCGATGGTAATTTCCCTCTTTTGTGTGCAAACAGAGATGTATTAGAATATGCGGAAGATGTGTCGCTTGTCAGGATCTTTGTGCGAGGACCGATGTAGGAAGAAGGGACCGCAACGGAAGGAATTATTTAATCAATAGCTGCTTATTCTGTTGCGCCTTCGGTGGAGAAAATTTCGACGTGAAATTCGATTTCGTCGTTGGTTTGTGTAGTGCCTGCTCACCTGACGTAGCCGAGGTACTACGTTTCCGAAAGATTAACGCGTTTCTTGACAGATCCTGCGTTGAAATGGCATGCTTTGCATATTTGGCAACGTTTTGCGGAATGCAGTGTTGCCGCGTGTGTCATTGTTATGAGAGAATTTACATAACGGATGGGTATTTTCGAGTAGAATTGACGATGGTTTGGAAAAGGTAGTGGAATTATTTATTCGATTATTTTTCAAATGAAAGGGCGTGTTTCTAAATGTTGTGTTCGAGTATTGGGAAACTTTTTTCCACAATGTCTATTTAGTAGTCATTTTATAAGAAAATTTTCTTCTTTGAAAAATTTACACCATTTTTTGAAAAAATTTGTTCTAAAGTTTTTTGAATAGAATATGCTTTCGTGTTGACCTAATCCGTGGAAAATGAGACGAAAAAACATAGAAAAATAAGTTGCCCGCACCACATGTGTTGCGGGCAGAACCGAATTTTCGGGGTTCCATTACGGGGTATCATTTTTTCCACAA
>FIZU01058253.1:0-18039 GCA_900064475.1 Pseudococcus longispinus
TGGGTATGCCACGCAGGTGGCACTACCCAAAAATGGCCAAAAACCACGTTTTTTTCGAAAGTTACCTCACTTTGAAGCCCCCTAGCTCCGCCCCTCACTGAGCTAGAGGTCTAAAATTTTTCATGGTTCGTCCCCATATAAATATGAACCACCCCCTTGAATTTGGTCAAAATCTGAGGTATGTTTTTTTTCGTGCTCCACCCTAATGCATATAATTGAGTTCGTGTAATTTTTTCCACATTTTTAACATTCAGATTTTGGATTTGGTCATCCACTCCTCAGAAATCTCATATTTTCCATCACACACCCCAAATACTTATTTTCATTCTTAATTTTCTCAAAACTTTTTCTCTTCTGCTCATTTCAAAATTATTGAAGTAGAATTTCTGAAGGAGAATCCTCACTTTGGTGTAAGGAGGGTAGCAGAGGGGGGAGAGGGAAGGGATTATCAGAAATAATAAAAGGATACAGTCAAACGAAAATACAATTTTCCTAAACCGAAAAACTCGCTTCCACCGTTTCACTCTTACTCGAAATCCATGTTAATAAAATTGCATACTTTGTTTGCCGTAAATACGAACTCACCTCTCATCACCTCTCAGTTAGGTAGAGTATGAATATTGAAAAATAATGAAAAAATACAGTCGAACGAAAATACAATTTTCATAAACCGAAATATTCGCTTCCTTCAAACCGTTTCACTCTCAGTTCGAAATCCCAAATGTTAATAAAATTGCATACTCTGTTTGCCGCAAATACGAATTCCGAAAACGAAAGAATATGAAAATAAGCATTGCAGTAGGTAGGTATGCTAATATTTGTAAACCCATCTAATTTTGAAGATATTGGTTTTAAGAGGGGAGACATGAATCCTCCCTCCAAATCTGAAGACCCAATCAACTCTGAGAACATACATGCCTATTGAATTTTTAAAACTTTTTATCATATAACATGTACTTAATCCATATTAATAAAATCCACGACGTGTCTGTCCGTCTGTCCGTAACGCTGAGATTTTTCGTGACTTTTAGACATTTTCTCTTCTTCTAAAATCTTTTAAACAATTGAAGACGCTAGTAGTACTCTTACTACCGACGCTGAAGATCCAGACGCCAAAAGCGTCTGAATGCAAACTATTCCATCCATTTATCCATTCATTTCATTTATTTATCTATCAAGGCCGGTTTTAGTGGGGTGATTGGAGAGGAGGTGAAATCACCTTCAGGGCCAAAAAAAGAGAATTTTAATAAGAACTTGATTTTAATTCGAAAAAATGAAATAATTTTCGAAATTCTTTGTAAACAAAAAACCTCATATTACAAAAAAAATCTTGAAATTTGAACCTCCTTTTGAACAGTAGTGCACAATATAATTGTGAAGTTTAGAGCTTCAGACAATCTCAGCTTTCTTCTAATTTTGATATTTTTAACGTACCTCTATGACTTAAATCATGATTTGATTTTGATGATTTTTTTTTCATAAAAATTAAAAATCATTCCTGCAAAATGATTTCAAATCATCTAATTTGAGTGTAAATCATGATTTTGATGATTATAAAAGTGTGTTTTTTTAGCATAAGATATACTTTTTCGATGACCCAAACCTGCAAATTCCGACACGAAATTCCATCACGCTGAGTTTTAGACATTTTATCAGTCTTTTTTGGACTTGGAAAATCATCATATTTCCAATGACTTTTTGAACTTGAAAATTTCAGAAATCACGATGATTTTAGCATAGGATACGCTTTTGCTATGGGTAATTTTGCGAAAAAACTGACGAAATTCCGTCACGATGACTTTTAGACATTTTGTCAAACTTTTTTGGACTTTGAAAATTTTTCAAATCTACATTGATTTTATGAATTTGTAAAATTTCAAAGATAAATCTGATTTTTAGACATTCTGTCAGACAAACAATTTAGACTTTTTGAAGTTAGAAAAATAAATATTTAAATTGAATTTCAGACATTTTTTCAGATTTTTTTAGACTTGGAAAAATCTTCAGATTTCTATTGACTTTTTGGGCTTGGAAAATTTTCAGAGATAAGGCGGACTTTTAGACATTTTATCACACAAATAATTTAGATTTTTTGAACTTTGAAAATTTTATAAATCAACTTTTTGATAAACTGTCAGGCTGATCTCTTGGACTTGGAAAATTTCTGATATTACGCTGACTTTCAGATATTTTGTCAGACTTTTTTGGACTTGGAAAAATTCAATAAGCAAAATCATATCCTATAATATGTCTTATAGTTTCATGGGTAGTATGGAAATGGCGGGGACTTTTTAACCTGACTTTTTGGATTTAGTTGAACTTGGAAAAATTTCAGATTTCAACTGACTTCCAAACCTATTTTGGATTTGAAAATTTTCAGAAATTTTGACTTTTTCCATTTTGAAAAAATTTATCAAGTTGTCAGATTTTTTTTAAATTTGACTTTTATACACTTTACGAGACATGATTTGAGAGAGAAAAATTGCACGCGAGCGAGGAAAATCCGAAAAAATTTCATCAGAATCAAAACTTTTAAGCTTTTAAGCGCCTCCTCTCACTAAGCCAACTTCAGTTCAGTCTTGAATGTGAATGAAAACCGATCAAAAATGCACATAATTATGTAATCACGAATGCATATTAATTACTTCTCCCTTCAGGAGAAAATCCTAAAACTGAGCCTGCTAGGTATCTATCTAGGTATCTATTCATCATTATGAGAACACGAGAAGAAAATTCAACAATAATCTCGAACTTAAAATCCCGTCTTATTCCATAACAAACTCATAACCTCTTCTCTTCTCTTTAAACAAAATAGGAAATCGAAAACCCCCACACACGTCGAATATTCGTAAATTCCAAATTTTCGAAACACGCGGGTACCACTCGTATGTATTTTTCATTAAACGAGGAAAAAAGCACAGAGTTGGTCAACGTCCGTCGCGTCGTTGCGTGTTAGCCAGCGACAAGGTCGACAGCAGAATTAAAATTCATGTAACGAAATTATTTCACCGTTGATTTAGAATGCATAATTAATAAAACAGATTTCCAGCGCAACGGTGGAAAGAAATTTCATACTTTTTTCAATTCGAAATCCATTGATCGTATAATTTTTTCGGTGAATTTTCGTATTAAAATAGGTATTCGAATTCGAACGTCGATGGAATTAGTATTGTGTACATATAGATTAGGTAGATACTTTTTACATATTGTGGGGTTATTTTGGGCACGTGCGCGTCATTTATAGTCTGGCGATAATTGAATATCGAATTATCCAACTCAACAACAGTATCGGTTAAACAAATAGATGCTTTATATACCTCTAACCGAGATATCAAGTATAATTATACTTATACTCGTATAAGACGAATATTATAATAACGTAGGTAGGTTAGGGTAAGGTACATACTCTATACATATAGTAAGAATATAGATATCGATAATCTTCGGACGGATAAAGGTTATCCAAAAACATAATTAATTTGTTCCTCAAAGAGACAACTTTAATGCACAAGTTTTAGCGCGCGCTCATAATTGAGCCGCGTATTATAAGTATGCATATTGGTATATATATGGATACGAGGTAGACGTACACATTCTGGGAGAAGGAAATCAGTCTCCGGACGCGGTACGAAACCGTTGCCGCACGTTTCGCGCATTTAGAGACGCCCGCGTCGTTAAACTTAAGCCATATTATTACATTTATCAAGGATTAGATTTGGTCTGGAATATGCGAAGAGTGGATCTTAAGATTATCACAGTTGAGGACGAATGGCGTTAATATACTGGCTTATACTTCGACGATACACGTAACCTCATTAATTACATATTTAGAATTATTGCGGCTTCCATTCCATATTGAAGGCATGTGTAACGCGCGTATTACAAACTAGCACGTAATAAATAGATATTTATCAACTAAAATATACCATAAAGCATCGATACAGAGAGGCGCAGCAGTTTCCTTGTTTACAACGCCTCATCAAAAATAATGCCACGTTAGTGTTTTATAACATGTATACAAAATATCCACCATCCACTCGTCGTCGCCGCACAGGCACACGTTATACGCACCCCTATAGCATATACTCTCGAACACATACTCGTCTCGTACGACTCAACGGCCTATATTTTCGCATCATCATTCTCTCAAGTACCAAAGTAAACGCGTACAGACGCTGTGCCTTTCCGTGGAATAATCTTACTCGCAGAAAACAATCGGGTAGATTAGCTATATCATGAGCGTCAATCACAGATACACCGAGCAGGCAACGTTTCAAGT
Source organism: Pseudococcus longispinus (assembly GCA_900064475.1). Taxonomy (NCBI): domain Eukaryota; kingdom Metazoa; phylum Arthropoda; class Insecta; order Hemiptera; family Pseudococcidae; genus Pseudococcus; species Pseudococcus longispinus. Next base: position 4,280 of record FIZU01058253.1, read on the forward strand.
CGAACATACCTGTAAAACGGTTTGCTGGCTTTATATTTGAACCACAGCACCATGTAAACTCGATCGTCTCGAACTGTCGATTCGATATCACAAGGCAGAAAAGCCGTTCGTCCTAATACCGCTTCCACTTTGTAGGTGCCCACTGCGAAAAAAAAATTAAATCCATAAATATTTCTGGTAACTAACAAGGTACATCAAATAATTGCTAAATAGGTATATTTTTAAAATAATACTAGTAAGTAGTTAAATCAATTCTTAGCGTTGATCACTTGAATAACCAATTGAGTCCCCCACTCCTATTTTTCATTAAACTTAATACGAAAGCAATACCTGATATTCGTAGAATTTACCTACGACAGAATATTAATCACCCTAATAACGATCTCAACAAGTGACTAAACGAGAAAGGTGGGTCATGAGATTAGAATTCATATTTTTTCTCCACTATATTGAGCAAGATATCTGAATTGATGTTTTTCGATCTCTCACTCCATTTTTGATGTTATTTCACCAAAAAATTGAAAAGAGGCTCAAGAAGATGAGAGGCTAGAATCAAATTTTGGAAAATTTTCAATTGGATATCAATATCAAAGCGTATCTTTTGTAGCCTTAGTGTCTACTTCTCGAGTAATTTTAGGACAAAACGTCGAAGAGATTCAACCAAAGGGAGGGGATGAAAAGGGACAAAAACCACAATTTTTGACGTTATCGAACGAGTATCAAAATTTATGTTTTTTGGGTTTCCTGTAAGAAAAACAAAAACAGGCCTAAAAGAGGAAGGAATTAAACTGAAAACGATGAACAAAATTACCTCAGGAATGGATTCTACAGGTCGAAAAATATGCACTTTGATGACTAATTGGAAATTTTTCCAAATTTTAAGTTAAGCTCCAATACCCTTCAGATCTGTATTGATTTTTTTGGAGAAATTACATTGAAAGCGAACTCGCGGAGTCAAAAAAAATGGATTTGGGTACCTCGCTCCGTCGCTCGATTAAGTCAAAAAATTGTAATACATGGCCCTTTATGTTTCTTGGAATCGCTTGATATTTCAGCCAAAAATTACCTACTTCAGAAATGGAATCCAGAAGTCAAAAACCCGAAGGTCCATTTAAAGTAAGGGGAGGCGGAGAATCAAAAATCAAAATTTTTTCAAGATATCGAACGAGATGTCAAAATTGATGTTGTGAAAATTTTGTCCACTTTTCGTGTTCAGAAATTCCGTCACGAAATTCCGTGACGATGACTTTTGGACATTTTGTCAGACTTTTTTGGTCTTTGAAAAATTTTAAAAGCTCAAATTAATTTTTGGGCTTGGAAAATTTCAACTTTATAGGCTTAAAAAATTCCAAGAAAGTTCAAATCTGACACTTTGTCAGAAAGTTTTTTACTTAAGACTGACTTTTAGAAATTTTGTCAGACTTTATTGAATTTAGAAAATTTTTCAGATTTCTACTGACTTTTTGTACTTATACCTACTTGGAATTGGATTTCGAAAATTTTCAAAAAAAATCCATTACGAAATTCGCTAACGAAAATCTGTTACAATGACTTTTACATACTTTGTCTGACTTTTTTTGAACTTGGAAAATTTTTCAAATTAAAATGGCCTTTCGGACTTGAAAAATTTCAAGAAAATTTCAAATATCACGACTTTATAGATTTGAAAAATTCTATGAGCAAAAGCATATCCTATGTTTTATATTTTCATGGGCAGTATAGAAATGCCAGGGACTTTTTGTTAGATTTTTGAAAACGTATGAATTTTAAAAGGACATATCAATGTACCAATATGTTCGCTTGAAGAGTGGATCTATTTTTGAAAGAAAACGTTATTATACTAAGACCATTTTTGGTAAAATTCATTTAAATTTTGATTTTTCTTTCAACTTTTCTGGATTTTAGTGATCATAAACATGGTCTTCATCTAAGACAATCAAAAATATGTCTTTTTCGTTGAAATATTTGTTTTAAAACCTGAAAGAGTGTGTTTTTTCAAAGTCTAGCAAAAATAGGGTGAAAATTCAAGGGGGGGAGGTCTTGGCAAGAAAAAATGTGATTTCAAGTGAAATTTGCAAAAATATCCATTATTTCATCAAATTAAGAAAAATCATTGAGTGCAAACGAAACGAAAACGAAATTTTTTGAAGGAAATGACTTTTTAAAGCTTAAATTTCATCGTTTTTTTCAAATTTTCAGTCATCAAGGAGGATCTAGGGTCTTCAGAGTCCGTCGAAAATACGCCCCGATTATGCTTCTATAGATTTTTGAAACGACCGCAGTTCCCATGTTGCCATTTCCGAATCGCAAAAATATGCAATTTTTCAGTTTAAAAAAAAATTGAAACATTGAAAAATTAGTAAACTAAATATAAAATTCATTTTTTTTATCATCGAAATTTTGCTGATTCCACTCTCCCTCCCCAACGATCTTTCTTGCTTTCTTTTGACGTTTTGGCCTAAAATTACATCAGCAATGAGTTCCACAAGCCAAAAACCTGCATTTTGATATCATAATTCAAATTTTCTAAGATTTTAGTCGCTCGTTCCCTGTTTGGGTCCTCTTTTGATTTTTTTTTTTTTGTGAAATAGCATCAAAAAGGGACTCGAGAAGTTAAAAACATACATTTTGATACCTCGTTCAATAGCATTAAAAAATTTTGAGTTGTAAATTTTGAATCTATCTCTCACCACAGCAGTAGTCTTCTTCCACGTGGCTTTGAATAACCTCAGAAATAGATTCCGAGGATTCCACAATATAAATTAAGGCGAAATGATTGGAAAAAAGCTCCAGATGAGGAAGTGAGTGATAATGATTTTTATCGTCAATGTTATATTTCAAAAAATAAAAATTTCTGGAAGTTGAAATGTCCGATCCGAAAAACTTATTTTCAAACTTGAAAATGGGTAAAATAAAATTGTCAAATAAAAACATTCGTATTTTTGAAAAGTAGAGGCTTCAAGGTTTTCAACAACTTTTTGAACATTCGAAATGATCAAAAAATTGTGCAAAAAAGATGTATTCCATTTCTGAGACAATAAGAGCAAATTGCTCATAAACACAAAATTAGTAATCTGCGATATAGTAAGGAATCGAATGAGGCAACAGGTTTCACGAGATGAAAAATAACAACCGCTCACTTGATTATTTCTCCAAAGTTGACGATTATTGACACAAGATCGAACTCAAAATGAAAAATTTCACCGGAGGTAATTTCAAAAACCCATTGATTCCCCCTTCCACGTCATAAAACCCCCCTTAAATATTTTCAATCGAAAATAACGCGTCGATACAAAATAAAGGCACACTTAAATTCCGAAATCGCCACCCCTTCAATAATGAAGTGGGAAATATTTCAGAATAACGGCCAATAAAGTCTCCGATGATACTAAAATAATGGGAGGATCGAACCGCTCTCAAATTTCAAACAAGAAAAAAGCCACCGAAACGATGAAAAACTGATGTTTATATTACTTAACATTACGATTTACTGCAGAACAGAATTTTCGGCAAAATCATTCTCCTGAAATTTATTACAGAAGATGGTTCAAAGTGAAATTTGAGCATATTGGTCTCGAGACTTCGCATACGAAACCCATTTTTTCATCTCAGGTTGCGTGCTAAGAACCATTTGTATTGTAAATTTAGGCCACACAATTTGGTCGAAAATTCGCCTTTATACTAAATAAACTTCCTACGCTGTTGTCTGCTCTATTCTTGGAAATTAATTACCATTTCCACATCGAATCGGAATTTCTGTTTTCTTAGGGGTATTGGAACAATTAGCTTCTCATTTCATTTTACTTTTTAATCACATGTGATTTATTCTTTCGAATCGTTAAAACTATCAAAATGATCATAAAATGTAATTTTCGAAAAAAATTGACTAAAATTGACCCAATAAAAGTATATCAAAATAGAAATAATTCATCTTCGAAATATTTGCCAAGTTTATATAGTATTTCAATAAATACACTGACAAAAAAGTCGAAACAGAAAGACTCGAAGAAAACAGAACGCATTTATCGACGTGAACCTAACGCGGCGACATGAAATCAAATTAGATACGAAAAATAACAATATAAATTCAGCACGTCGTAACGTTATATATACAATAAGTTGGCGTTTATCGTTAAAATATTTATTTTACGCCCGGTTTTCTTGCGAACCGCACCGGCGAATGTGTTTTATATGTTACATATGCGAATATATAATTTAAAATGTTGAAGCCGATGTTGTATACGTACGTATAAGTACGTCGAGTAATATGAGCCAGCTCCGAGCGAAATTATTTTTCAATTCTGAAGCTCGGTTTACGTAAAATCTCGAATAAAAGTTCAACGTTTCGTATTTATGATTTATTTTAGGTATTTTTTCGACATAATTTCCAGTGTAAAAAGTTCACTCATACCGGTGCGACCGCGAAACAAAAGTATACATAATTATTTGTACAACTACCTGTTGTGAAGAGAATGAAAAAAAAAGGGGAAAAACCTCGCCCACGTTGAAACGCTCTTTTTAGCCTTGTAACACGCCAAGACTATACGCGTTAAAGGCGACACTTAAGAGCAGCGTACTTCGTTAAAAATATGTCGCGAGAATAAATTGCCATGCCGTTTCGTTCTTCTATTGTAGGTAAGTATATGTTAATTGAATTTCTGTTAAGACTTAGGTAGGTAAGTCTAAGTATAACGAATAAATAAATGATGCTAAATGGGAAAAGGGTAAACAAAATTCTCGAATACAAATAAGACGAGATAACGACAATGGTACAAATGCACAACTTGCGAAACACCTTGTGTTTGAAATAAATTTAAAAAAAAGCTTTGCATGCACGCAAACATTCACAATAGCATTGATTGTTACGAGATTCGGAATGCGTGACAATAGGTTAAACGGTACGAACGATAGAGTTTTTCTGTTTTTTTCTTTTTTCTTTTTCTTTTTTCTTTCGTTTCTTTTTTTCCTTTACAAACAACTGTACCAATTCGAGTTGCTAAAATTCTTTTCATTGCTACTCAAGAAATAATAATAATATTCGACGATTCGGACGGAAAAAGTATCGGCTGAAAAACACGCAACAAATAAAAAAATAGTCCTTTAAATCTGAACGGCGACGTTGGTATTTCCAAACACATACGAGAATAGGTATGTTGGGTCACGACGGCCTATACCTACGTAGAAATCTATAAATATACGTTGAAAAGAAGATACAGTAGATGTTGGCGATTTCCATTTTGCATTTTATCAGCTAATACAGCCAGATTGACACAGATTGCTATACCTATTTTATTAGCAGAAAAATTTAGCACTTTTTGTTAGCACAATAGTACAACTTACGAAATCAGGGATACTCCGAATTCAAAAAAAATTGATAAATGATTTTGAAATTTTTTAAATTTTTACTCCTAATTTTATGATAGGTAGGAAGATATATATGAATACATCGGTAGCCCACATAGAAAGTCACTGGTTTTGAAAATGAAAAATAAAAAAACTTTGACTACAAAAATCTCGAAAACTAATCCTCCTAGAAAAAATACGAATCGCTGATGGCAGAAAGAGAATTCCAAGCTCTATAATTTTGATTCTGCGCACTTTTTTCGCACGACCCTTAGTTTGGTCAAAAAATCCATGTTAATGGGCTTAGCCTCAATAGGCATGTCAGTAGTTTTGAAAACAAAAAAATCTCATAAACATGGATTTTCTGAACAAAGCAAGAGATTTGTGAAAAAAAAAGGTTAAAAATCAAAGTTGTAGAGCTTGGATGTCTCTTTCTGCTCACAGTGATTAGTTTTTTTCGGAAAGTTCAGTTTTTGAGAATTTTGCAGTCTTTACTTTGACCTTTTATGTGGACCACCCTGTATTACGACAAAGATGAAATTTCATCTTTTTCCAACGAAAAAAAAAATAGAGAGGGAGACGACTTCATGAATAATTTGAAAACTTGAAAACTTTTCAAAATTTAACAATTTTTTGTTTTGATTTTCTAATAATTTCCTTTACCTGAAAGGCACAATGAAAAATATTACCAACGGGCGATCAATCGATTATTAAACCTATCAATCGTCAATTACTGCAGAAGTACATTTTTAATAAGAAAATTGATTAGTTCAAATTTCGCAAAGATGTCGAAAGTTGAAAATCTTCATAAAAATTATCAAAAATATCGTAAAAGTGATCAAAAAATCGTGAATTGATGACAATAAAAATAGTACTTGAATATTTTTGGGATTTTTGTAAAAATCATTAAAATTATGATGAAAATGTTCAAAAATTTCATGACAATCGTAGAAAAAGTTATTGAAATTGTCAAAATTTTCACAAAAATTGATGAAAAAGTTGTGAAAAATGACAGAAAATTATCAAAAATGCAGTTAGAATTATTCAGATTTTCATAAAAATATTTTTAAACATTATAAAAACGATCAAAAGATGATGAAACCGTCGAAAATTCAGTTAGAATATTTTAAAATCTCATAAAAATGAGCAAAAACTTCGTTTAAAAAGTCAAAAAAATCTACAAAGTACCGAAATCTGATAAAAATTGTTAAAAATACTTATTCTTAAAAATTGTTGAAAAATGTTGTAAAAGTGGTTGAAATGTCATTAAAAAAACTTTGCAATACTCACAAACTCTTATAAAAATCAGTAAAAAATCACGAAAATTTTTGGTAATGTGAAAATTTTAGAATTTTTTAGGAGATTTTCGACGGATTTCATGATTTTTTTTATACCATTTTTACGATATTTATACAGATTTCCGTCACAATTTAAACAATTTTTACGAAATTTTCGACAATGTTCATAATTTTTGAATGATTTTTAAAATAGTTTCAAAAATTTCTGGTGACTTTTTGACAATTTTAAGAACATTTTCGACGATTTTCAAGACTTTTCGATCGCTTTTCTCATATTTTAAATAATTTTTATGAAAATTGTAGCCGTTTTTACGAGTTTTTTTGACGATTTTTAATGATGTTTTTGTCAATTTTCATGCTACCAATTCTTATCTGTTTATATGGTAAAGTTTTAACAATTTTTAGGGAATCTTCGACGATTTTAATAGTTTTTTGATGCACTTTTTGGTCATATTTGAAATAATTTATGTGACAATTACAAAATTTACGACAATTTTCATAAACTTCAGATAAATTTTAAAATAGATGGTATTAAAAAAATGTTGGTAACATTTTGCCAACTTTAACAATATTTTCAACGATTTTCAGTATTTTTCGATCATTTTTGTCATAATTTAAATGACTTTTACAAAAATTGTAGCAGTTTTTACGAGTTTTTTTTGACAATTTTCATGATTTTCTGTCCAATTTTATACTTTTTTTACCAGTTTTTATGGTATAGTTTCAACAATATTGAGAGAATTTTTGACGATTTTCATAATTTTTTAATACATTTGTTTGGTTGAATTTCAAATGATTTTGTAATAGTTTTTACACTGTTTCACGATTTTTTGTCAACATTTTGACAATTTTGAAAACATTTTCGATGATTTTCCATCATCTGTTTTATATTTCAAATGACTTTTATGAAATTTATTGCAGTTTTCACGAGATTTTTGACAATTTTTATGAGTTTTTGAACATTTATACGTCATTTTTAATTATTTGTATAGCATTTTCAACAATTTTTATAAAAAATTTTACGATTTTCTTGATTCAGGCTCAAAAAAATCTAGTTTGCTTTAAATTTATGGAATCGTTTACGAACATTTTCAACATCACAGGCAAATGTAGCGTATACCTATAGAGAACTACTATCCATCATAAACTGGTTTTTTGGCTTTTTTTGCATCTTAACCCTGCTTTTTTTTAATGGTAAATAATAGCTAAATATGACAAAAAATGAACTTGTTTCTTGATGAGGGGGGGGGGAGGGGTCAGTATACATACCTATGTACAATGAGAATAAAAATATTCAATAAAAAGGTTCAACTTTTTTTAGATATAAAATTACTCCGAATACCTTTACGATTCGAAAGAAACGAAAATTTGTAAAATTTCACTTTCATCTTCTTAGAATTTTCAATCACCATCGAGAAAAAGTAATTTCTTAGGTACAATTACCTACTCGTACTGGGATCGGTAAATTCATGCAATCGTATAATACCCTCACGTAAAATAGAATAATTTCGCGCATCCGAGCGACCCCCCTCATCCAAAACACCATTCCCAATACGAAATCGGACGATATAAAAATCCGGGGCCATTTCGCTAACAGCCCGATAGCATGTCTGCGAGTGAAAAAAAATCGGTGTTTAGGGGGCAAGATAATGGCAATTGTAACAGCAATGCAAAAAGCGTTCGCATTAATCGCCGCGAAAGGAAACCATTAGGAAAAACAAGAAAAAGATGGGTACGCTTCCTAATGTCGAATTTTTTTTGCCGACGATTCGGCTTCGAGAGCTGTAATTTGCGGTGCAAATTTACATTTAATTGGCATCGGTGCCTTACCTACGTACGCGAAATAAACCAGATAATCTTCGACAATATTTGCAATTATTCTTTCGGCGGAACGTAAAATTTATTTCAATTCGGCGGCAATCCTACAGCGAGATCTTTTTTCCCTCGCTTGTGCTGGGGAATTCGAGACATTCGTCTTATTCTTATTCTTTTTACAAGTTAAATTTCGCGGAACATATTTCGAATTAAAGAAAGAAAGATGAAGTTTTTAAGTGGTTCCATTTTCATTCCATTAAAAGCGCATCTGTTTCATGACGTCTTATCCCAAAATAATAGCGACCGAGTAAAAAAAATTACTGTAACCTTTTGTCTTCCTTTCTTTTTTTCATCTCTTGCTCACTTTCTCTCGGTAGCGGATATCTGGCGATTTTTTTTATCGCTTTCTAATTTCTCGTTTGACGTATGTAAAAGGTAAACAGTGGAGGAAAAGACTTTTAAACGTATAGGTAAAGGTACTTATAAAATTACCGCACACGTAGAATTTTAATTTCATCGTACTAACGGTTGATGATGGATGGTGACTTCATAACATACGAGTACATTTGGTAGCATAGCGAAGCTCTTACACGTGGTACGAATAACGTACATCCGTTGCGTCGCGTCGTCGTCATATTTTTCACTCCATAATGTTGTTCGGGGGTAAAGGAGTCAAATTACACGTAATCTGTCTTCGTTTGGTACCTATCGTTTCTGACGATTTTTTTTTTTTTTTCTTCTAAAACGTTTATTCATTGTGAACACACGAAAGGTAAGTAATCTCGATTGAAAAATCTTCGTATAAGCTGTAGATAAAGTATTCGGATGGAATTAATCTCAAAACAACGAATATAGACATGTTTGAAAACAGCTCGAGTCGCGTGTAATGCATAAAAGGAGAGGGAAAAAAACCGTTCAAATGAACCGTTGGCCTTGATAGTTCTCAAAGTTTATTTATTGCTTCCAAGTGTACCTTAGATATTTACGAAACAATACAGCACACACCGCGCCGCGGCGTGGCGTCAAATAAGAGGCAAAAAAATTAAGAGAAACAAAAACAAGTACAACAGAGTAACGGGAGAAGTGAGAAGAAGAAAAAAAAAGGCGAAAGAAAAAAACACCGAAAGCAGGATCGAGGAGGGGGTACGAGAAAGAGAAGACTACAGCACGCTTAGCGCTTCAAAAATTTAATATCTTTCGCAAGCTCGCATCCCAGCGTGCAACTTATACGGAATTAACTTTTTTTCTTCTCGCAACAAGAGAGTTTACTTATTGTTATAAAGCAAACACCTTGAGCTTATCCCGAGATGAGTATCTTCCGTTTTTCTTTTTATTTCATTTTTGTTTCGTTCGTTCTTCTACATGATTCTTCGTAGTCGTATTTTCTTTCTTTCAAGAGACACACAATCCAGCTTTTGTACACGTATCTCCTTATACTACGTACAGTAACATCTGCGAGGTAAAGGTTATATTGAATACCTTCAAGACTCAATGACTGTTCTATTATTCAATGGAGGATTTTTTTCCCTTCTGTACGCTTCGTCCTTTCCCACGATGGTCTTTTCTTATTCAAAACAAGGCGATTATTTCCTTTGAAACGGCCAAAAAAACAGCGTGGAAAAATACTATCCTGTAGTTCCGACGAGCGACGCCGAAGACGACGAAAAAAAGAGGCGAAAAAAAAAGGAGGCGACGTTCGAGAAAATTTCTACCTTTCAAACTGGACACTGATAAAAAAAAAACAAGAATACGAAATTTCCCCAACCCAACATACATAACGCGTACCTAAATAAAATTATACATCGTTGAATTCGTGATACGTGAATGTTATAGAAGTTCTACGACACACCATGCGTGTAGGTAAGGTACCCCGCCCTTCCTTCATTCACGGTCGTGTTAAATGTTTTGCATACGCAAACCGCCGTAAATAAAATGGTACAATTCTCATTATGGCTAGGTATGTATGAAGATATACCTTTAGCCCTTTACCAACGTTTAAATTGGGGGTTTTCTTTTTTAATCCGTATAATAAAAAAAGAAAATAAGTATACGTGGTTGAAATGAAATTTTTATTTGCAGAATTTGAAATTTTGTGATCACATTTACGTCGGTGATTCGAAAAAAAATTGAAATTGAAATTGAAATTGAACTCAGGTATGCAGATGAAAATATATTCTCGAGTAAACTACCAGCAAAAGCGCAGGAATCATATTTTAATGAAATTTTTTACAATTTTAACATACGAATTGAATTTTTTTTCATTCATAAACGACAAATTTCGAACCATTTGCAATTTTATTCGGCACGTGAACGTGAATAAGCGATCGAATCATTAAACCAAGTTGTATAGATGGTAAAAAGCGAATTTTAACAATATACATAATCAAATTGCTACGTGCCATTTTGGTTTTAAAATTTTACTACGATATATACACGATACAAATGGTGTTTGTTTTTGTTACACGAATGTGTACTTACTGCTTTGTTATAAAATGAGCAGTTGAGCAGCCATGAACGAATCGAATGGATTACAAGTTACCCAACGATTTAGAACTGAATTTGGATAATAATGTAATACTTTCGCAGAACTGTGCTCCGGTTGATGACTTTTTTTTTTTCGTTCGTGTCTTTGGAATTTTTCAGGGTTTTATTATACGAAGTGTTCGACTTTTGTCGTTAGTTTTGTTTCTTTAATGAGACTCGAATAAACGAAGGGGATAAATTTTCACCGAGTAAAATTAATTTTTTTAGTGAATTTTTAACCAAGTATTTTGAATTGAAAAAATACCATACTCGATGAGAAAAAATTCAAAATTTAAAAAATACCAGCTAAGAGAATATTGATCCCCCTTCTACATTTTTCTGTCCTGTTTTCCTACATTCTTTCACCAAGTCCACGATGCGTGATACTGCAACTATACGATGTTCTAATTTTTTTTCACTTAAGCGTCAGGATTATATCGAAATGATGCAGTGTTTCCTTTTTTTTCGATTCGCTTCTCAATATTTTTTTTATTTCCAATTTAGCTGTAGGGTGGCCCTTATTCTCAAGTTTTGATAATCTGCTGACCGAGCCTTCAAAGTTGTTCATTTTTATAAGATAGTAGTTCCTATCCTTATTTTATTTTCTCTCCTACATGAAGAATCTGCGCTATCTGGGAGTCTTGAATTCTAAAAAACTGGGGAAAAATTCTTTGGAAATTGAAAATTTTTCAAAATTTGTTTATTTTAAGCTTTCATGAACTTCGAGACGTTTTCAAAAAAAATAAATTTTCAAAGAACACATCCCTGTAAGTAATTACAAGTGGTTGGTCTTCAGCGGAATTTTGAAACAACAATGGAAGTTGGTCTTCATAATCTAAAATCCCACCGATGAAATTTTTAGGTTGCTTTCTCTACCCTACCTCCTCTTAGGGTGGTAATTGTGAAAGTTTGGTTTGAAATTTCAATTTGTGGTAGATTTTAACCGAACTTTTTTCAAACTTACAGTAATGCTAGATTTATACTACTCGTATACCAAGGGCCATTCATGGAAATTTGTTTAAAATTTTTCAAACGAAGTCCTTAGCAGAATTCTAATTTCAAGTTTTCCAATTGTAGATACTTTTGGTGACCTCATTCAGAAGAACTATGAAAAACATATATCTTGTGTGTCTACTGTCTAACTGTCTACATCAAATGCATGCTCAATATTTTTTTTCAAAATTTTTTATACGGTCAAGAGACTGAAAATTCGAAAACCCCGATTTTTTAGTGCTTTTTCTAAACGTCCAACAGGTGCTGAAAGTGCTGAAAGAGTCCTCCGTTCAACAATATGCGGTGCTTTCACTGTTTTTTTATTTTGTTTAGTGGCGAATTCAATTTTTTTCATCATTTGAGTTCAAATTTAAAGTGATTGTGATTATTTTAATTGATAATACTAATTCTTTTAATGATTGAAAAAAAGTGATAACTGATAACAGAGCTGTTTACATGGCAGCGGCCCCGGAGCACGGCAGTAGTATTATGCAACCCGCTAAACTGCCGTTGCTCTATTTGGCCCAAAAGTCCAACATTTTTCGTTAATAATTCGTTAAAAATTCATTTTTTCCCAATTTATTATTTTGAAGAAATTTTAGCTATTGAATGAATTTTTCTGTAACATCTTTCTTTCTTCGCCTTGGCTCATGCTCAATACATCTCCTCTTCGTGAATGACTGTTCGACGACACCAATGATAAATTAAACTTTTTTTATTTTCGATAGAAATAGAGGGAAAATAATTTTTTTAAATATTAATGAATTGTTATACTTCTCTATTCATTTAGCAATCATTTTTGTGAATTGTTTTTTTTTCTAAATTGAGGAATTTCTAAAAAAATATTATTTTTAATGGATGAGGAAGGGGTGACTCGTAAACTTGAAAAACATCCTGCTGAAGACGTTGACAAAATTCTGAAAATGTACCGCAAAAATGCTGAATTTTGATTTGGAAATGTTTTTAGACATCTTGCATTTTTCATTCTCAAGAGTTTTTTTGGTCAAAAATAATTTTTAATGCAGTGTACTACTATGTACGCATCTATACACCATTCACCAGATTTTCACCCAAATTCATTAATTTTTTACAATTTTGATAATTTCAGAATCCTAGATCGCAAACGTGTATATTCGTATCCGATTTGGATTCCTGGAAGAGGGGGGGGGGAGCTAAAATTTCTAAAACGTCATTTACAATCAAAAGAGCTTGTAGTGAGAAGTAATTACCAAAAAATTTTCAAATTCATTTCATTTTCAACGATTTTTTCAATTTATTAGTTGGGCCAACATGACCCCCTCTCTCCCTATCAATTGAAAAAGCCGAAAATATTTTTACGCCATTTTTTCTTGCAAGGAGTGATATTAAAATTTCTAAATTAAAATTTTTTATTCTTCGAGCAATTTTGGGGGGGGGGGGGAATCTAGGGTCTCCGAGCATTGCTTATACTTCATTTGGAGGGCTGAAATATAATACGAAGTATTTTATTGCAATATTAGACACATTTTTAAACTTATCTCAGCCCAGCAGCTTTTGAAAAATCGTGAAAAACAATTCTGCTTGTATAATTTTCATTAAAAGAATAAATACGTATTTACGGCAAACCGAGTATGCAAATCATTTAACACGTAACAAATATGCTAGATTTTTTGAAATCAAGGGATTTTTCATGTTAGATAATTTGCATACTCGGTTTGCCGTAAATACGTATTTATTCTTTTAATGAAAATTAAAGAGGAGAAGGTACGAATATGGAATACTAGTACTTCTGAGCCTGTAATGAGTGCA
>FIZU01058262.1:0-12009 GCA_900064475.1 Pseudococcus longispinus
AAAAAAACGTATTTTTTGTGAATAATTCAGAAAATTTTGAAAATTGGAAAAAATCGTGTGGAACAAAAAATGTTCCTCGTAAAATTTCCTATACGAGAAAAATGAGCCCGTATGCCACTTTTTCAAGTTTTTTTTTTCGAGAGTCCGCTCCCTTTTCTTGAAAGTACCCTATCTCCGTTCCTAAGGCCATTTTCGAAAAAAATTTCAAATAAAAATTGTAGATCGAAGACTTTGAAATAATTTTGGTTATAACAAATATTTCAATTGGACCCCTCCCTCTCCTCCAATATCGCATAATATGTACTTATCAAAATTATCGCATCCGATGATTTTCATATAAATTATGCAAAATTGGAGGGGATGGAGGGATCCAATCGAAATTCGTGTAATAACCAAAATTATTCTTAAGATGTTAATCTACAACTTTTGTTTGAAAAATTTTTTAATTCATCTTACAATTTACACTTTTGTAGTCGTGGTTTCGTTCTTGGCGAGAAAATATAAATGACTGATATGGAAAAAAATTATTTTTGTAAAATCTTCCTGCCGGCAAATCCTCGTTTTCTCCGGTACTTTCCAAAAAAACGCGAAAAATAATCTTATTCAAAAGTTTTTGTTAAGTACATTTTTGTGGAATTAAAAAACCATATTTTCTCCATGTTATTTAAATTGAACAATTTACTCAAATTAGAAATGCTTTGAAATTGAAGGAAAAAATTGATTGAATTATAAATTTTCAATTCAATACTCGTGAAAAAAGAAAATAAAGGTGAAAAATCGCCTGCGATCATATTTTTTGGCAAAAAGTTCATTTGATGAATAATTCTAATATTATTAGAAAAATTTTCAAAAGAATTCTTTTTGAAAACTTTTTTGAGATATTTTTTGGAAATGGGTAAAATTGGGGTAGAGTTTTATTTGAACATTCTTAAATGGCCTCTTTGATGTCCTGATACCTCCCCCCCCCCCCCAATCACGATAAAATAAATAGTCAATAGCTTCGATATTTTCCCACTATTTTGACAATTGTTTCGAAAAAATACTGTTTCAAATCAGTTTATTTTTTTCTTGAAAAAACTGAAAATACCGAAAAAAGTTTCAAATGAAAATCATAGAGCATCAAATTATTTCATTTCCGTTCTAATTTTTTTCTCACTAGCTATTGCAGTAGCTTCGTTCTCAATTGATTTTTTTGTGATGCACTAACCAAAATCAATCTCCTGGGGCAAAGTTTTTACAAATTTCATGGAAACTAAAACTATGAGCTATTTTTCATCGAGGCATTAATCAATCAAATAAATAGAAAAACAATTTCTACGAGGTGGAGGTGTAGAAATTTTATGCGAAAAAATTTTTTGTTGAGAAAAAATGCCTGTTTATTGTAAAATTGTATTCTGTATTTGATCTGAACTTTTCAAATTTGAAAAAAACCCAATTATTTTCCAAAAATGTGACAAATTTTTGAAAAATCATTACCTTTATGAATTTATTAATTTTTTGGGGGGGAAATTGGCTGTAAAATTGGTGAAAGTTTGCTCCAAAAAAAATATTAGATTTGCCACGGTATTTGATCCTTACTCAGCAATAGAATGGAAAATCACAAGTATTGATTTTACGCAATTTCAAGCGGTAATTCCTCATTTTTTTTAGCCTTCGGGCAAGGCCAATTTTTAAGGGGGTGAGAGGTGACCCCCGAAAAACCAAGTAATAATTAGGTATAATGCATTAAGGTTGAATGGAAAAACTTATGAAAGTGTTATTCTTTTTTCTTGGAAAAATCAGAAAAATTTTGCATTTTGAACACAGATGGGTAAAATTATTCCCAAGATGAATTTAAATCAAAACTATGAAATCAGTTTCAAAAGTCTCGAAAATCATGAAAATCATTTAATAAAAAATGATTAAAAATTAAAATTAAAAAAAATAATTTCTCTCGCCATAAAAAATCATAATTCATGAAACTCATTAGGTAATTGCAAAAAAATCTTGAAATTTGAACCTTTTTTTGATCAATGTACATTATTGTGAAGTTCATAGCTTCAAACAATCCCAGATTTCTTCTCATTTTGGCATTTTTTGCTCATCTCAATGACTTCGATTGTAATTTTAATGATTTTTTTACACGAAAAAATAATTTAAATTAAAATCATAGATACCTAGTTGCTTATACACAATATTAGATACCTATCAACTGCCATAAAAACACGATCCGATTTTGATGATTTTTTTTATAAAAATTGAAAATCATTCCTAGAAAAATGATCTTGAATCATCAGTCATCGCATTAAAATCATTCACTTCGATGATTTATATCATGATTTTGATGATTTTTTTTTGCCAATGATTTTACTAATTTCTGATTTATGAAAGAAAAAATTGTATCAAAGTCAAAACTTTTAAATTTTAACTCCCTTCCCCCTCCATCGAAACGGTACAGGGAATTTTGAATCCGCAACATCCAAGTCTGCCAAAAAAAATACACCTGTTTTTGCTTAAATGAATATTCCATATTCAAACGATAGATTTTCTTAATGTTTCATGGTTTCAAAAACACGATAATAGGTATAAGACACACGAGCTAACTATATTTTTTGTCTAATCTAAAATTGTTACACGTAGTAACTTGAAAACACGCGATAAAAATGAATAAAACAAATCCACGCTTAAAATTAACTACAATAATCCACTTGTTTATATTCCTTAAAACATGCAAAATTGCAATTTTTCGCTACGAACACCACACAGGTAATTAAAAAGGAAAAAAAACACCATTTTAATTTTACCAAACAAAACCATCACTAGCCTACCTACATTTATAATGACTGCTCCATAAAAATAGGCATAAATAATAACCTGGGTATACTTACACTTGACGAATTTAGAAAAACTACTCAATCGCCTCTTCCTCCCTCTGCCTCACAAGCTCGTAAAAATTATACCCTTCGGTGTAGGTAATTGTCTATTATACTGTTTCAAGTTACATAACAGGGATTGAGTTACTATGTCAATTATTAATTACACGTTTAATTTCCATATATACTTACGTAGTCATTAATACTTTAAAAAAATCATTCGCCTTAAGGAAACGATGAATTTATTTGATAAAAATTCAGCCATATTCCGCGCCAGGAATCATCGATTTTTCCTCGACCATTACGACACCCTTGAAACGAATTCCTATTCAAGGTCAACCGAGGTAAATAACATCTCGAAACTCGATTATGAAATTATCTAATCCACCGAGCTAAACAGTTGGAGAAATTTCACAGTTTATACGAATCTCGAGTGAATCTCGTTGACTGACGTTTTAATTGCAACAGCGAAAGTGGACATTTTGCACCCGTAAGTGGTATATAAATTTTAAAGGACGAAATCTGTGTGAAAAAATCTGTCATTTGTTGCACGACGACGAATGCGGTTTAATTAACCTTATTTTTTAATACGAAAACAGAAGAGTCAACTCGCGTATTTATAATTACTAGTGTATGTATTACATGAACGTATAATACGATTTTTTTTTTATTTATTTATCGTAATTACAACACCGGCGACGTTGCTATAACCGTTGCAGTGTTATTAGCCAATTACAACACTTATCAGTTAGCATTTCCTAAACATATGGTTAAAAGGTATTTTATGTTCGGTTGAAAAAATTTAAATTTTCGTGTCTTCGCGTAGGTTAGATACTCGTATGATGTAATTTTATATATGTGTTTGATGAATGAATTCAAATTATGATTTTTTTTTCTTCGCAGGAATAACGCATCGCCATCGAATATGCTCTTCTTCGCCATCGCTGTGCTGTACGAATTACTCTACTTGGTATTCCAATTTATTTTCACCACATTGGAATCATGGTACTTGACGATATTCCCTCGTAAAATGAAGTCCTTAGCTGGTGAAATTATTTTGGTAAGTGGGAAAGAATTTTTATTGTGAAGTAAATTGCAACAAAATCGAAGATTTTGAGCAATTGGCAAAATACGTATGTACATAACTATTCGAATGATGACAAGATGAATAGAAAAAAAAAAAAAACTAGACGCTTATATAATTAACCAGTCGAGTGAGAATACCGGTGCATTAATAATAAAAATAAATACATTTTTAATTTAGGTTACCGGCGCTGGACATGGTATCGGCAGGGAAACTTGTTACTTGTATGCTGAACAAAGAGCTATATTAGTCTTATGGGATATCGACGAAAAAGGTATTCTGGAAACGAAAAAACTTTTAGAAGATAGAGGTTATACCAAAGTTTACACGTACAAGTAAGTTTGTCATTTGTAGATATGTACCTATTCAAGACTACCTGATACATGGTGTCAGGTGAGTGGTGGTATATGCTCCAGATTTGAATATAACCTCGAGTGCTACTGAGAAATAACGTTGAATGAATATTTGCCTAGTTTTAAAGTTGAAGGGGTAAATTCCTTTTCGAAAAAAATTGAATGGAATCTAATTTTCAAATATGGGAGTGAGAAAATTGAACAAATTTCTTTTTCATAATGTTTTATCCAACTTCAAAAAATTGAAGCAACTATGAAGTGAAGTTGGAATAAAAAAAAATCAATAGAGGTAATGAATAGTTTTGAATTTTTTTCCATTTTGGGCACGTGCAAAAAGTTATCAGCATTTTTAAAAAAAAGAGGTTTAAAGGTGTTCACATATGAGACCCATGAGGGGAGTGGAGGAGGGGGTTATGTGTGTCATCATTTGCATAAGTACACGTGGTCACTCTCAAAATTATAAACTATTCGCGAGAAGGAGGACAATTTTTTTCACCTTGCATATTTTGACGCTTGTTTTTGCGCCACCCGTTCAATTTTCAAAAAAAATAAGTATCAGGTTTTTTTTGTTGAAAATTTTATGTACTTTAATTTTAGTTATGATCATTTTTTTGTTTAAACGCATATTTGAAGAGTTATAAGCGAAAAACAACGAAGGGGTCACTTTGGGTCCACATTTGGGGGATTAATCGTGGGGCGAGTCTCGGGAGCTTTTGGTGGTTAATCAGGACACTCAAAGGAACATTTTAAAATTATAAAATTTTTGATGGCTCAAAATGCAAACTGAACAATTTTACTAAAACTGAAAAAATGTTACTTAAATTGAAAAAATTTCACTAAAATTGAAAGATTTTACTCAAATTGAAAATTTTACTGAATTTGAAGAATTTTATTTACTAAAATTGAAAAATTTTATCAACATTGAAGAATTTTTATTAGAATTGAAAATGTTTACTAAAATTGAAAGAGTTTACTAAAATTGAAAGATTTTACTAAATCAGAAAAGTTTTACTAAAATTGATTTTACTAAATCTGAAGAATTTTACTAAAATTGAAAAATTTCACTTAAATTGAAAAATTTTATCAACATTGAAGAATTTTTACTAGAATTTAAACATTTGACTAAAATTGAAAGATTTTACTAAATCAGAAAAATTTTACTCAACTTGTAGAATTTTACTGCAATTGATAAATTTTACCAGAATTGAAAAATTTTACTAAAATTAAAAAAATTTACCAACATTGAAGAATTTTACAAAAATTGAAGAATATTACAAAAATTGAAGAATTTTTACAA
The DNA here is from genome assembly GCA_900064475.1 of Pseudococcus longispinus. Classification (NCBI taxonomy): domain Eukaryota; kingdom Metazoa; phylum Arthropoda; class Insecta; order Hemiptera; family Pseudococcidae; genus Pseudococcus; species Pseudococcus longispinus. The sequence continues at coordinate 5,587 of FIZU01058262.1, forward strand.
AAATTGAAGAATTTTACTATAATTGAAAAATTCTATCAACATTGAAGAATTTTTGCTAGAATTTAAACATTTGACTAAAATTGAAAGATTTTACTACATCAGAAAAATTTTACTCAACTTGACGAATTTTACTAGAATTGAAAAATTTGACTGAAATTAAAAAAATTCACCAACATTGAAAAATTTTACTAAAATTGAAAAATTTTACTAAAATTAAAAAATTTTACTAAAATTAAAAATTTTACTAAAATTAAAAATTTTACTAAAATTAAAAAATTTTACTGAAATTGAAAAATTTTACTGAAATTAAATAAATTTACCAACATCGAAGAATTTTATAAAAATTAAAGAATTTTATAAAAATTGAAGAATTTTACTAAAATTGGAAAATTTTACAAAAATTGAAGAATTTTACTGAAATTAAAAAAATTTACCAACATTGAAAAATTTTATAAAAATTGAAAAATTCTACTAAAACTGAAAAGTTTCATCTAACTTGAAAATTTTTACTGAAATTGAAAAATTTTACTAAAACTGAAAATTTTTACTAAAATTGAAAAATTATGCTAAAATTGAAAATTTTTACTAAAATTGAAAGATTTTACTAAATCAGAAAAATTTTACTTGACTTGAAGAATTTTACTACATTTGAAAAATTTTACTGAAATTGAAAAAATTTACCAACGTTGAAGAATTTTACAAAAATTGAAGAAGTTTTTAAAACTTGAAGAATTTTACTAAAATTGGAAAATTTTTCTAAAATCAAAAATGTTTAGTAAAATTGAAAAATTTTTACTCAAGTTGAAGGAAGCTTCACAAAGTTGAAAAATTTTACTGGGATTGAAAGTTTTTTACAAAAAGTGAAAAATGTTACCAACATTGAAAAATTTTACTAAAATCGGAGAATTTGACTAATATTGAAGAATTCTACTAAAATCGACGAATTTTACTAAAATTGAAGAATGTGACTTAAAATGGAAAAAATTGAATTTTTTTGTGTTTTTTGTACATTTTATTAGTAATTTCGACTCTCTGATCTCCTAATTCAAAAAACTTTCAGATGAAAAAAAACTAGAGTGAATGCTTCTTGCAATGGCGCATATCGCAACTCGCTACTCATCATAGTTTTAATTGTACGGCAAACGAAATATGAACAACAATTGTAAAAAAAATTTGAATGAGCATAACTTGGTCCGTTCAATTCCGAGGGTAGTCAAGCATATCTACTTCGGCTCGGCGTGGGTTGCCTACTTACCTGGTGGAAAAAGGAATGGGGACATTAGCTTTGAAAATCACAGTTTTATATAATATTGAATTTTTTAATTAATTTTGAGTGTTATTTAATTGAGCACCTTCAGTTTTGGTGTTAAGAAAAAAAGCATAATAACAAAATTTGTTCAGTTTTTAAAATTTTATTCGTTCTTCTGTTGATCTTTTTAAACAATTTTTTTTTAATTTCAATATCATTCTATGTATTGATAACCTCTTTAATTTTGATATTAGGTAAAAAATTATGAGACTGTAATTTGTTCAGTTTTCTATGTTCTATCATAGATTGAAACATTTTTTGACCCAACATCGAAACTGCTGACCGGACTAAAAACATTTGAAGTAAACTTGAAAGTCCAAACTTTTTATGAGGTTTTGTACTTTGAATGTTATTTAGCTCCTTCAATTTTGATAATAGGCCAAAAAATATGATTATAAAATTTTTCTGTTTCAGTTCCCCTTTTTTTTGGAGACAGGCAACATGCTCATCCAATTTTTCTCTTTATAGATACCTAGTTTGTGATATTCGGTTATATTCAAATTTCTATGACGTACCACGACTCACTGAACCCCCCTAAATAATTGTTCAATTAATGTTCGTGATATAACATAATAACGGATGATTTATTAATTTTTTTTTTTACTTTTGACAGAGTTGACGTATCAAACCGCGATGACGTATTGGCTACCGCTGAATTAGTACGAAAAGAAGTCGGAGATGTTAGCATATTGGTCAATAATGCTGGTATCTTGCCTTGCCGTCCTTTGAAAGATCATTCCCCTGAACTGATTGAAAAAATTTTCAAAGTTAACGTATTCGCTCACTTTTGGGTAAGTTTTCCTTTTTGGGTACATTTTGTATTGGAGATTCTGAGGTACTTTGCCAAATTCCAGACTCAACCATTCGCGTATTACACATTTTGTTCAAAGATCAAAATATTTCATTTGTTGATACAGGGTATGCTGGGATTAATCTGTCATAGGTGAGATTTGAATGCTAGAGTAAACCTTTAGATAAACATGTTGCCTATCTTGAATATCGAGGGGCAAATTTGTTTTCAGAAAAACTGAATCAGAACCTATTTTTAATTAAGGAAATGGGTAGTACTTTGGAAATTGAACAAGTTTTGTTATATTTATTTTTGGCCTAAAATCAGAATTGAAGGGGTTAAGTAACATTGAAAGTAGAAAAAAATGCTGATTTTTTTAATTCCTTCGAATGTTACAGTCCCTTCAATTTTGATTTTAGGAAAAATAAATGAATGTAACAAAAATTATTCATTCGCTTGAATTTAAAAAAAAAAAAAAAATTCTCCCTTCAATATTCGAGATAGGCGACCTGTCCATCTGGCGTTTTTTCTAACGGTAGCCTATTGTGTTCAAATCACGCCTATGACAGATGATTCCTCAACACCCTGTACAGCTATCCAAATTAAGCAACGAAGGTTTGCTAATTCTTAGAATTGAAGGGATTTCTTGAATTTTGTAAGTAAACAATTTTGGGTCTGGACAAATGATGCCAAAATCCACATTCTGTATCCGTTTTTCTGAAATTTTCAAAATTCTCCCACCTTCCAATCGCTTACCTCTGTTTTTTTAAATTTTCATTGTAGGAAAAATGAATGCAATTTAATAAGATTTCCATCCCCTCACTCTATTCTTATTTATATGTATAATATCATATGATATCTAATAAACTTATAATTGATTTCAGTCTTTGGAAGCATTTTTACCTCGTATGATCGAGAAAAATCACGGACACGTTGTTGCCATGTCTTCTTTCTGCGGTATCTTAGGATTAGCAAATGCAGTTCCTTACTGTTCATCGAAATTCGCCGTTAGAGGTAAATTATCCGTAATCTTGCTTATAAATTCACTTATCATAAGAACTTTTCCACGTCATGTCACGAATTCGATTTTTAATTCCTTTTTCTGCGCAGGTTTAATGGAAGCTTTGAGCGAAGAAATGAGAACTGGCAACTTATTCAAAGGTGAAAAATCAAGGATCAAGTTTACCACTATTTATCCTATCATGGTCAACACTGGTTTAGTAAAAAATCCAAGAAACAGGTGTGTATTTTAGAGAATTACTCGATTCATTCATTTTTACCTTCGAATCAGATGTCAGTAAAATTGCCTAATGTGTACTTTCAAGGGGCTATTGATCTTCTGGTTTTTAGGTAGATAAATAATTTCTAACATTAAAACGTTGAGAAATTCCCACATCTCGAGTAAAAGTGTCGTAATTCTTGTAAAAAAATTTCAAATTTTTTGCAAATGGAAAAAAAACAACCTATATCGACCCTTCAGATACCTACTCGTAATTGAGAAATGATTGATCACTATTCATTTTATAGAAAATTCATATTCATTGAATGGATAGTTCAAAAAAATGGTTGGTAGGGAAGATTATATTTATTTGTATGGAATTGTGTTTCTTCAAATAGAAAATTTAATTGATTTATTCGCGAAATAAATTAATTTTTTTTCAAATTAAAATCAAATGGAACTAAGTACTCTATCAAACCTTGAAAAATTAAAATAACCAAATTTGCTTAAAAATGAGCTTTTTAAAGAACATTAGATGTAAGATTAATTAGTCTGAAAAAGCTCATAAAAATTTGGAAATGTCTTTAAAAAAGAATAGAATATTTCGCGAGGGAGAAAGATTCGAATAATTTAATACCTAATACGTAAAGTTGCGGTAGGGAAATTTTCTGACTCATTTATTTTCTAAATGACACGTATTAAAAATATTTCAAAATGAATTCTCATATTTAATAAATATTACTCAAATGATTTTTCTTCAATATCTAAAAAAAAACCCTTGATTCAATTTCAGATTCCCAATCCTGCTCGATTTACTATCAGCGGAAAAAGTAGCTTCAATAATTGTAAAATCAATCCGCAGGGAATACAAAGAAGTCAGTATTCCCAGAACAATGTTAACCATGGATCGTCTCTCGAGGTATAAAATTGCTCAAATCGTACCACAATCCCAATCCCGAAATACTCTTCTCATTCGTTTCTTTTTCTTTGCAGATTAATCCCAGAAAAATTCAACAACTACGTAAGAGACTTCCTCGACACCGGTTTGGATCCTGATAACTAAGAACCTACCCCAAGGAGAAGATTTCGATAAACGTTACCATTTACGATATCCTCTATCGTGAATCCTACATAGGTTTAAAAAGTGCATTTCTACGTATATGACGAACTGAGTTGTATAATTTATTGAAAATAATTTAAGCGTTTATCCGAAGTGATCTTTGCGTTTACGCCAAAGAATTTACCGACCGATTAAGTCTTCCGATAATGAACTTGTGATTTATTCTAACATTACGACTGTCTCATGTCGTCTTTGTAACTGTATCTGTGTAAGTATGACATCACGTTCATATGTGAATACGGTTTTTATTATGCCATAAACGAAACAAAAATTTTCTTTTTTATTTTTATAAATTTTACTCTTTATTTCCGTATTTCCACATCGTGATTTTGAAGTATGAATTCATAGATGTCGATATTAAATTTAGTTATTATTTAAATGTACTTTTTTCTTTTTGGATATCTCTTTTAGTCGAGCTGTGGACGTATTTATACGCGTATAGTCTCACTATAAATACTGTAATTCGAACCATTTTAAGTGATTGGTTTAACACGTGTAATTATTTGTTTATTTTGTTCGTGTAAATAATTTCCTTTTAATAAAATATTATTTCTTTTAATTATGTATTTTTTTTAAGAAATGTAAAATTCGTAATATTTTTGGGATATTGAAGATTGAAAGATATCGAATAGAAAATCAAATGAGTTTATTTAAAAACGAGCCATGAGCTATTCGCTCATTGCAATAAGGTTTTGCTAATTTGCAATGTGCTGTTTTTTAAAAATATAAATGGCAGTGTTGAAAGAAAGAACAAAACAACGATACGGAATGGGAACGCTCGACCTTTTGAGGAATTTATGCTTTGAAATCTTAAAACAAAAACGCGTATTTCCATACCAATGATTTTGAGCAGGGTTGGCACAGAGAATATTCTCCTTGAAAATTTGCTCAACGAGCACGAGCATTTTTGAGAATATTCTTTGGAAGAAAATGTCGAGTATATTCTCTTTTTTTTTTTGCCCCTAAGTGATTTTTACAAGATTTTTGACAGTTTTCATGATTTTGTGATTATTTTTACAAAATTTCCAATGATTATTTTGAGCCCTTTTTACACATTTCTGATGATTTTTGTTGAAATTTTGATAATTTCAACAATATTATTGACGATTTTTATGCTTTTTTGGCTATTTTTATCATAGTTTGAATGATTGTAAGATAAAGCAAATTTCAACAATTTTTACAACTTTTGTGGATTTAATTCGTGATTTTTATTTTTTTGATTATTTCTACGATATTTTTACCAAATTTTATTTTGAGCAAAAAAATATTGTGCTCAAATGTTCGAGAATATTTTCAATATGTTGGAATTTTCTGGAAATTTCTCGGCGAGAGAAAATACTCGAGCATTTGCCAACCCTGATTTTGAGTGAAAAAACAATTAAAACGACGATTTTCAATTAAAACTAATAAAACTGCAGAAAAAAATGTACATGCGGTGCCATCTATTACAAAAAAATGAACTAATTTAGTCATTGTTCGTCACAAAAATTAAAAACATGAAAATTTTTTTAAAAACGCCTTGTAGAGTATGCAACCAAACTTACTTCGGTGCAGGAGTTGCATAATCAAAGGATTCACAGGTTTGAAAATTACTCCGAAACTCGGTGCAATTTTCAAATCTGTGATTATGCGACTTCAGCACCAAAGTAAGTTTGGTTGCATATTCTACAAGGCGTTTTAAAAACATATTTTTGCAGGCAGAATTTTTATTTTCTGAAGGTGGATTTTTAAAAAAAAATTTATTGTTTTTATTTTACTATATTAGAAGTTGCATATTGTATTTTTTGAAGGCGGGTGTTTGTTCATTTTTTAATTAGTTGTTATAAATGTGGCCAACCTGAAGAAAATGAAAGTTGACGAAAGCGTAGTGTGACTTATAGAGCAGCCGCAGTTTGGCGGGTTGCATAATACTACTGCCGTGCTCCTGTGCAGCTGCCATGTAAACAGCTCTGTTATCAGTTATCACTTTTTTTCAATCATTAAAA
>FIZU01058264.1:0-13456 GCA_900064475.1 Pseudococcus longispinus
ATGCTATTCGAAACGTTGATTATTCTTTTTAGTTTTTTGACATAAAGACATAATAATATTAATAAAATATATTCCTTGTTGATTATCCCGTTAAAAAAAATATATTTTGTAATTTTATTTCAATTCACCCCAAATAGGTGATTGACAAATGACGATTATAATTTATATTGTACCTAATATTTGATCATTTTATTCTCACATTCATATTATTTCAAAGAAATAAAGAAATTTGGCAAATCGGTTGTGTAGTTACCTACTAGTTAGGTAGTACATAGATTAGGTGGATAATAATTGTGAGAAAATTGCACTGATGGAAGCAAAAAATAAAATATTATATTATATTTTTAACATAATTGTATTCTATTACTCTCTTTGATGAACTTTTGAGGAGATAAAAATATCAATATATTTCAATTTCATATTTCCATTTAAATTCCCCTTATTATTAGCTTCAAAAATGATGGAAAACGATTGATGAGGAAATAAGGAATGTGCTGATGATCGATGATTTCGCTTGATTTCAGTAAATTACGCTCTCGCACCAAAATTTGAAAAAGTTGCTGATATTCCTTCTAAAACATTAAAAGTTATCAAAAAATTATTTCCTTTTATTTTTTTCAAATAAAAAAAATCCCTTTCTCATTTTGTAAATGCCTGTGCCTCAACCAAAAAATTTGAAAATTTTCATCTATTTTGTATTTTGTTATTTAGGTATTTTAATAACATTTTAAAATGAATTTGATTTAAATATTAAATTATTTTTAGGCCTTTAATAAAATATCTCTCAATTTTAATTTTTTTTTCAAAATTTGTGGGTACTCAGTGCCAAGAATATACGAAATAGTTATCTCAGTGCTTATATTCTTTAATCACCTTAAATTTTTCTCAAGTATTCATATCTTAGAATAGAATAGCCTATAATAAAGCGTCAGAATATTTTCTAATAGAAACCTATGTTATATATCCTTGAGGTCGAACGTCCCCTAGCCCCTACCATCAAATGGTATCAGCTTAGATATGGAAATAAATCGCGCTGTCTTCATTCAGTATGCAAATAAATGCACGAACAAATCTTTTTATAGTTTGGGCGTAGGCACATCATAAAAGCTTCTCGGCTCAACTGTACATACGTTTCATTAAAACCAAGAACGAATTTAACAAATATCCTCTACCATACAGGTACAGATTCAAAGTAAACAATATTTTGACTCAATTTGGAAACCTTTTTCGCTGTCGCAAAACTCCTCAGTCGTTGGATTTTAATGAAAAAAAAGGGGGGATGTACTCACACGTTATAACCCATTTGATGAGACATCGTAGACATGTCACTCTCATATCCTGTTATATACTTAATTGATTTGTCGAGAATATTTGAACGGTCGTAGTATATAGATATATCTTTGCACAAAGGATTTAACCTTATGTGACGTTCCTGAGGGATCAATTACTCCGCGGGTAGAATTTCTAGCCAAATCTTGTGGGATCGATTTTCATACTTATTGAACAATGCAAAAGGTTCAAGATGCTCGAAGGGTTAAATCAACTTCCAGAGATGCATATTGTAATCGAATTTCATAATAATGGCAATGTTACCTATACTCTTTCCTATGGAGTTGGGAACGTATTGATGGTTGATGCTTCGTTATATAAAGATCTGTTTCATTTTTGAGGCATTTTTGTTAAATATTTATATTGATGGGTTCGCTAACGTGAATTTCGGTAGGCCTAAGTTTATTAACTAGAAGGATCGATGGAGTTTGCAGATGGTGAAGATGAAATTGGGCTTGTTTGATTTTTCGCCATGTCAATCGTGATGTCACATGTAGAATATTTTCAGGGATCGAATAAGAAAAAGTCGTTAGTTTTAATAAATTCGAAATTCAGAAGATTTTGAATTAATTGTGATAGCAAAATATTTTTTTATATTCATTATTCTTTGAAAATTTCAAAAAGGGCAAAGTTGGCGAAAATTTGAGAAAATGAAACATAATTTTTTTTAATTGAAAATATGTATTTTTTTTTCAGCTTCCGCAATCAAATTCTAGGCCTAATGAAAAAATTAGACAGTACGTCGCGACTCGAAACCTGATCATTCGCCATGAGAAATCCATCTTCGCTGCAGACATCATCATCATCATTCATCAAGTCAAAAGTTATTGCCAAGGTAAATATTTTTGAGACATTCTTAATTATAAATACCTACCTATATTTGAAATTGCATGCAAAAAGTAAAAATCGGTTTTTCAAAGGTCCAAGAGATTTTCTCTTGGAATTTGTTAAGGATCTGTCAAAATCCATGGACTATCTGGAGAGTGAAAGGGAGAGTTTTTATTTTTGGTTTTGATTCTATTTTTATTTCATTTGTGCCCCGTTCAGGGTGCCTGACATCACACAATATACGATTTTTTTCATCCCCTACACATTTTTCAGATACATCCTTTCCCATGCATCGACTCTATATTGACAAAATTCCTCAAAAATTGCAATTTTCAAATTTCTACACATCGATTAGAAACATTATAACCCCAATAAACAATTATTCCAACCTGGTATCAATTCCCCTCTCTACGACTTCCGATTCAACTTCAGATTGGGATAATTCTGCACTACGAGATAGCTCCATTCTCCAGTATAAAAGTCTTATCATACTTATCATTCATTCATAAAACGGGGTATTGGTTACAACGAGCGAGGAAACCCTTTTAGGGAGATTCTTATCTTGAAAATTATACAACGTAATTACGACTTGGCAAAACACAGCCAACTTGCAGACTCCCCTCCGAGACTAGATTCTTCCGCGATATAAATTTCAATAAACCGTAGTCGTAGTATCCCCACAGCGGAAAAAATTATCAGTCTATGAAAAATCGTAGTCTGCTATCGAAGAGAATAACAAACAGACATAAATTTTATCCAGCAATACCGGGGCCTGGTTCTGAAATGCGAAATTAGGTGCCTTCCAGCTGTACCTACTTTTTATTGCCCGGGTTCTATATGTTTTCAAGCTCGTTAACCTGGATTCAACTTTACAAATATTTTGCTGCTTGATTTGGTTTTCGTGCTGGGTAAATGCCTGTCGTCTATAGATTTATCGTACGTTTGGGTGATTGAAAAGGGGTTAAAGGGGGGAGGTTGGAGGAAGATTACGATTAATTATCTGGTTCGGTTGGGAGTAATGTAAATACGTGTGTAATTTGTCAATATTATTGTTTTTCGAATTGATTTGATGGGTTCGAACAAATTATCTTTACCTACATTTAGATACGTTGGTGGTTTTTTGAGGGCATATTCAAGGACGAAGGGTGGGAGGGGGCGAACTGAAGGATTGAAATTTTATACGAGAATATATCTGCACATTTTGAGAATTTTACACTTTTTTCGGTAGGCATGGTGCTTTTTTGAGGACTCTTTCTGAAAAATTACTCTAATTATGACTTTTCTTAGAATTTAAATCGTTCTTTTTTCCCAGTTTTTACTTCTCGTACATGCTCCTTCCCAATTTAATTAAAAAAATTAGTACAAAATCTTCTTTTTTTAGATGTGACATGTATTTTTGAAATTTTTTGAGTGCTGTTGGCCCTGAATTTTGATACGAGGAATATCACGAATTGAAAAGTTCAGAAGGAGTATGATTAACTGAGATGAATATTTCAAAGTTTCTTTGCATTGAGACAAATTTTCAAGTCTTATGGTATGAATGTGGCTGAACTTGCAATATATGAAGGCAATTGCTATTCAAATTATGAAATGAAATGTTTTTGGGACTTATAGGCCAAATTTTGGTTCAATTTTGCCAAAAAATTCCTCTCAAGGGTGCTTATTTTCTTCATAATCGAATGGATTATGCCATTTGTGTCAATGTTGGGTCCAATTTCAGTGCAATTTGGCAAGCCTGAGATTACATAGATCGAATGATGGACGAAAGGGGTTAAGGATCAATTTTCTTCGAAATGTGAATTAGTAATTCATCATTCGAGATACCTTCGAGGCACCTCACGAGACACCTGAAGCCTCCCTCAATCTATCGAGATTTATTCCTAATACGAATTCGATTAACACAAATTAAGCAAGATATTCTTACCTTCATTCCTTTAATCAAAGAATGAATATTATAATGCTTGAAAGGGGATTCTCTAAGCATCATTAGCAAGGTAATTCGAGCTCGGGCCAGCTATCGCGTCACAATTCGACCGGATAAAATCGCGACGTGCAAAATAACCAAATTTTCATAACATGATCACTCTGGAATCTTGGTTTATTGCACTCTCCACCACTAAACCGAGCCTCCAAACTTCGAACGTTCTTTCTGCGTTGATTTTTTTCTAAAAAACCACTGGATTATGAATTAAAATTTCGAGATTATTCGAAACCGAAACGACACAGCATCACAATATGCACGAATCTCGCCCCCAACGTACGATAGAGATACTGAGTTATCTTTTATTCGACGATTACGTCGAGTATATTATGAGCAGCTTGTATATTCCGGTCAGATGAGAGGACGAATACGAATATAATACGCCGAAGGAAGGCTCGCGATTGGCGTAAAAGACGCGTTTTTAGGCGTGGTTATATGCAGAAGGCAAACTGGTAAAGTTACCATACCAAACCCACCCTAAGATCGTGCACTTCCTAACGTTTTCCTATATCTATACTACGCTATACACGCTAAAGCACCTATATACCTATTGTCTTGCGCGACTCCTCTTACGTATACCTACGTATATTTTTGTTTGTAAACTACCTATAATCTACATGTCACCGATGAATGCTGTCATTTGTAACGAATCTGGCGTTTTCATTCTTCGCAGCCTATTTTGTATGTTTAAAGGTGTAGCACGACTTCGGTGTTTTTATCGAGTAAGCTGCTTCGTATCTGCGCTCGTTTGCCTATTTTTAGCGATGTTTTTCAGCGCATGGGGCTCGAATAGGTTTATTTTTGCATCGACGTGCAGCCAGGATTTCAACGAGATGAGTTTTTTGGTCATTTTATTGATCTAAATAGCTCTAGGAAGAATCCAAGCTACGTATGACTTCTCTTAAGCGACAATTTTTATTATAATTTAATCATTTATCGAATTAGGTTTCCAATTTTCGTCTCGATTTTCCTCCGGAAACTCTACAGGGTTTCTGTATTGGAGCAAGGTTACCAGAAACCCTACTTGTCAAATGACCTAACATGTAATTTTATAATTCGATAAAAAAGATCACGGTCATACATAGCTAGGCTAATTTTTTTTTGCCAATTTTTGTGCGAAATTCGTGGGGGGTTCGATGATACGTACGGTCAAACGCCTATTAAAACTTGCTCCGGATATTTGAAATAATTGCCTGTCTCACGCTGCGATGTGGTTTTTAAAAATTTAACTCGAACTGGAAACAAAAATTGTCACGGAGGAGTTATTTTGATTTTATTGAAATGTCCAAGAAATAAGATACCGAATGTAGGTGTAGAATTTCCGCGTTTCCTCGTTTAACGCTCGTAAAAGCGATAAAAAAATCGTAAAATTGGAGAAAATTTCTATAAATGAGAATTTTTTGAAATTAAGATGTGGCAGAGTTCGCTTTTTTCGAGAAGAATAATTATTTCGCAATTATAAAGATACGACTATAACTTATAACGTATTGAGATTTTTTTAATTTTTGGAATCATCGTGAATTTTAATTTCTGCTGATTGGATTTTTTAATTATTTTGATTGTAGATGAGAAATTTAGAGGTTGCAGTATTTTTTTCTATTTATACGAAGCATTAAGGAATAAATTATCAATATTATAGAACCTCTAACCGTTGAAATTTGTGATTAATAATTCATAATGCCTTTGCAACGTGTCCTGAAAGTGCCGAAATACTCTTACATTTGGTGAAGTGTTGCTGAGAATCGAAGAAACGCTGAAAAAGTTCTGATTTGGCTTAAAAAGTCTGCATTTTCCCTTCAAATTCATCAAAAATTCATTATTATCTTGTCATACCTACTTTCAATATTCCGTTAGGCATTCTTAGTTTATTGATTCACTCGAAATTCAAACTATTTTTCTCTTACCTGTCTCGTTTATTTTATTAACTGAATTTTTTTTCAATTTGAACATATTGCAAAAATTTAAATCATTCCCTACAAAGATCTTACAAAATTATGAAAACGTCCTGAATTTCGACTTGGAAATTTAATTTAATTTTCTAGTTTAGGACAAAATCTTTGCGTATGCCTACAATGTCAAAAATTCAAAATATCAAAAAACAAATTATTCATTTTACTGACAGTTTCCTGAAGCTAAATTTCTAAAATTGAATTTTTCAAACAAAAAAAATGTTGTAAAAGTAGTTCAAACATAAGAACGTAAAAATTTCCATAAAACTTACCAAAAATATTATAAAAGTGGTCAAAAAACATGAAAATTATTAATATTCTTGTGAAACGTCTTAGAAATTAGTGAAAATATCGTTGAAGTGGTCAAAAAATCAAGATTTGATGACAAAAATTATAAAAATTGTCGAGTTTGTCATCAAAATTGTGAAAAATTTCAAAAGAATCATGAAAATCGTCGAAAATGTTGTTGAAATTGTTGGTAAAAATTATTGAAACTGCCTTGAAAATCAGTGAAAATATCGAACAATTGTAATGATTATTGAGATTGTCATAAAAATGATGAGAAATGAAAAAAAAAATCATAAAAGTCGTCGAAAATGCTGTTAAAATTTTCGATATTTTTGCAAAATGCTAATATATTGTAAAACTGATCGAATAATATGAAAATCGTAGAAAATTATCTTAAATTTTCATTAGAATTGGTAAAAACTTCGTTGAAAAGGTCAAAAAAATGATAAAAAATATTGAAAATTTCGTAAAAATTGTAAAAATTTGCAGTCGTTGAAAAATATTGTAAAAGTGGTTGAAATGTCATAAAAAACGTTGCAATATTCACGAATTTCAATAAAAATCAGTTAAAATAAAGTTAAAAATGGAAAACTTATGAAAATTTTGGAAAATGTTATCAAAATATTTGCAGTTTTAACGAGATTTTTCTTACGGATTTTATGATTTTCTGACTGTGTTATAAAATTTTTACTGATTTTTATGACACTTTTAATAATATTGACGAATTTTTCGGCAATTTCCATGTTTTTTTGATGATTTATTTTACATTTTCAATATTTTTTTGAAAAATTCTAACAATATTATAAGATTTTCGACAATTTTTATAATTTTATGGATATTTTAATAAATTTGTAATATTTTAAAATGATTTTTTGACAATTATTACAATTTTTGTAGTGATTTTTATGAAATTCTTAACCATTTAAACGAAATTTTCAACACTTTTCATGATTTTTTTTTGACAATTTTGACAGCAGTGTTTTTTATGAAAGTTTTGACCATTTCAATTAAATTTTTAATAATTTTCATGATTTTTTGACTACCTAATATACCTAATCATATTTTAAAAGACTATGAAAATTTTAACGTTTTTTTACAATGTTTGAACCACTTTTACAGTCTGAAATTTCCCAAGTCCAAAAGGTTATCCAGCGGTAACAAAATTTCTCGATGTAAAAACGTGACCAGGGTGTCTAACAGGTCATGAAGTCATGAAAAGTCAGGAAAAGTCATAATTTCAACTCAAAATTCATGATTTCTGCTCGAAATTGACTTCCAAAAATCAAAATTTATAAAAAAATTTATTTTAAATATTAAAATTTTTCCATTATTCAAGCGAAAAAGTCGCGAATTTGCCCAAAAAAATCATAAAAGTCGCGAAATTTGTCTCTCATTTCTTCAAAACTATTTTACTACATGAAAAAATGATAAAATTTCTCCTTTTTGATGCTTTTTTTGCAAAAATTTTCGTCCTCGCTTCGCTCGGGCTCAATAACTTTCCTTGTGATAACAAAATATTTTTAAATTGCAAATGAAATCATATTTTTTCGATAAAATTTCAGATTTTGGATGCATTTTTTGAAAATGTTTTCGCCCTTGCCTATAACTTCACTTCTATTAACGAAATATAGGAATTTTCTTTAAAATTTAAATAAAATCATATTTTTTCAATAAAATTTCAGCTTTTGGATACTTTTTTTGTAAAAATTTTCGCCCTCGCTTCGCTCGGGCTCCACAAATTTATTCCTATCAACAAAATATTGATTAAAAAAAAAATTTCCTGTAAAACCAACTTTTGAATACATTTTTTAGAAAAATTTTCAGGCATTTCCAGCAAAATCACTTTTTTTTGCCCTTCCAATAGCTATCTGAATACGCTACTACCACTGAGTATCGTGTCATAATTATAGATTTGAATTAAATTACAGAAGAAAAATATCTGGGAAAAAGTAGCGAAAATATAGCAAAAAGTCGCGAATTTCAGTTTTCAAAATTTGGTAGACACGTTGTTTTTTCAATTTTTTTATACGGTAAAAAATTATTTTTAATAGAGGGGGTATACCATTTTTGTGTATAAGGCTAGAAAATTGCATTAAAAAAAGGTCAGGAAAAAAGTCATGAAAAAGTCGTGAATTTGGCTCAGAAGATTTTGTTTGACACCCTGGTAACGCAAAATTTTTTTCTGACCCTCAGCCATAAGACTTAGGTGCTTATTCAATATTCGTGTCAATAATCCCCCTCGGGGTTTGGCACTGGCAGTAATCCTTTTTTCATTTTCATATATTTTGAAGGATTTTTTCAAAAATCGATCCGTTTTTTTCCTGGATTTCATTCTGCATTTTAGTCATTTTTACATGTTTTCTCCCTCTTCGAGAAAATCCTAACTACTCTTCAATTTAATGAATTTGTCCGCCCTGATTATAATTCCATTCGCTCTGACTGAAAAAAATTCTATAGATACGAGATGCAGGCCTTTTCGAAGCTTTGGACCATCAGAATTAAAATTTAGATGTAGATTTTAAACATAGAACAATTTTTTTTTCACGAAGCACGAACATTTTCTCTTCTGTAGGAGAGTGATGTCTCTGCCTAGAATTAGCAATTCTTTTACGAATTTCTTTACAATATTTTTTCTTCGCAAAAAATAAGATTAAAGTTTATCCAGGAAAAACTACCGAATTACAGGCTTCGGTGTAGACCATCGTAATCTACTTTTTTACTCCCTCCTCCTCCCCCAACTCATTAGTTGCCAATCGGATCGAAATTCAAAATAAAATTCTTCATCCGTGAAGACGTCGCATATATACATATAAATTAGGGTACCTAATCGAGGAAATAGCGTCGACAAGACGTTTCGCTGCCGGCGAACCACCGCGGGGATATAATTACCACCGCTAACCCCATAATCTTCAAATATAGACTACAAATTATACATCTTTTTAAATCGATGCGATATTTTTCAAAGGCATTCGCAGCACTGATCCGCGCAAACCGAAACGTGTATATTGAAGTCGCACCGTGTTATACGAGTCGCGACGACTTTTCTCACGACATTATGCTCATTCCAAATCAATGAACTTACGATGGGAATATCATGAAGTTCTTTTTGTAGCACAGCGAACCGTTAAAATAACCAATGCCGTCCAAAGATAATATTTGATCAACGAATTGACATTAATTTGACGCACGCGACCTACCCTTAACCATTTTTAATCCTGTCTTTATCGCGTAATTCGTTCGTCTTTGCTGGCGTAATGTAGCCTCACGTATGTACGTGTGCGACGGCGACCGGAATCCGGATTAATATGTACCTATGTACGAGTATATCTAAAAGGGATACCCATTGGTTAAGTAATGTGTAACCTGGCTTCATGTGCGATCTGATCTCTTAATGAAGAATATTAGGCCTATTTTGTTTCGTATGGAAGGAGAATCTGTGCCTATAGCTAATCAAATGGGTACTGTAGGTAGATAGAGGGTTTCGATATGTTCTGCGTTGGAATTGCATGCACTCGTTTGAGAAATAGCCCCTCAATTGACGAGAAGTTGACCAATGAATTGTCAGCTCCCTTCTTTTTAATGAAGTAGCTTTTTCTACTTGATGGTCTTGGGTGCTCGTTATACGAAAGATTGTTCCATGGCCAGGAAAATTTGCTCTACGCCTAGTTTCATAAGCTCAATGTCCTGTAAAATTCAAATTAATTCATTCGTCGGATAATTCGTCAAAAAATCGTTTTAAATAACGCAAAAGCTGTCAGCTTGTCATTGAAATTATTTGAGTTACCTGCAATGTAACGCAAATCGTCAGCAGTGTTTTTAGGGAGCAGGGGGTCCAGGAAGTCTGCATCCCCCTTGACGACTAAAAAGTTGGAAAAATGAAGAAATTTCAGCTTTTGAATGCCTTTTTCTGCAAAAATTTTGGTCTTTGCTTCGCTAGGGCAGCAATGCACCATGCATTCCCTTATTTTGATAAAATATTTGATAGGTACCGGTTTTGTTAAATTTTTCATGAAATCTTTTTTTTCGTGATGACCCCCCTCGAAAGACAATCTGGTTACACTTGGAAAATTCAGGCTTCTCAAGAAGATTTAGGGTCCTGAACAAAAAAAAAAATGTTGGAAAATGAATGAAATTTCAGTTATTGGATACCTTTTTTTCTACAAAAATTTTCGTCGGCTCAATAAAACTTATCATAAGAGTAATAAAACACCATATCTATTATATTTAAAAATTTTAGGTAAATTTTCAATTTTAGGTAAATTTTCAATTTTAGCATAGTATAGGGGTTTGCGATGACCAAACCTGCAAAAAAAAGCACGAAATTCCGACATGATGACTTTTAGACATTTTTTCAAGCTTTTTTGGATTTGGAAAATTTCAGAGATCACGATTTTCAGACATTTTGTCTGACTTTTTTGACTTGAGAAAATTTTTATGGATTCAAGTAAATTTTTGGATTTGGAAAATTTCAAGAAAGTTCAAATCAGACATTTTGTCAGGCAGCTTTTTACCCAACGCTATTTTTTAGACATTTTGTCAAACTTTTTTGAATTTGGAAAATTTTCAGCTTTCTATTGACTTTTTGTACTTGGAATTTGACTTCGAAAAATTTTCAGTGAAATTCCATTATGAAATTCACTCAAGAAAAACCGTTACGTGACTTTTAGATATTTTGTCAGATTTTTTTGAAGTTGGAAAATTTTTCAGAATTTAAATGACTATTTGAATTTGAAAAATTTCAAGAAAATTTCAAATATCACGTCGTTATGGTGATTGGATAGTATGGAAATGACGGGGACTTTTTTGATGAAATTCTACCTTTTTAATTGCTCTTTTTACAAAAAATTATGTGTATTTAAAAAAAATTCTCTCCTTCAATGGCTGCCTGACTATGCCACTGCCATTGAGAGACCAAAAAAATATGCAATTGGCCTTTCCCCCACCAATAGGTATTTATCCTAAATTACATCATTTTAAAAGGGTTCGTTTCACGTTCATGTTCATGTTTTTACTAGAATTTTTATAGAAATGATTTCACACAAGACGGAGGGAGAGGGGTTCGAATTGATTCTCGCTGACCAACTTTATCCATCCCAGACCGACGCTGACTACTGCATTTTAGCATACGATATACTTTAATTTACTGGGGGTCATTCTGCAGCGTGTCTAACAGGTAATGAAGTCATGAAAAGTCATCATTTTGGAAGATGGGTCATGAAAGTCATGAAGAAGTCATAATTTCAGCTCGAAATTGACTTCCAAAAAACGAAATTTATAAAAAAATTCCTTTTGAATATTAAAATTTTTTCCATTATTTCAACTTTTTTACACAGTAAAAAAAAATTTTCAATAGAGTGGGGGGGCGAATTTGGCTCAGAAGATCTGCCATAAAATTCTTCAACTCAGAGCTGCCCCCAAAAATTTTGAAAAAACCCTAAATCGTTCAAAATTGGATTGAAAAAAAATCCCCAACACTTTTTTTTAGCCATGTTGTCGTTTTTAATTGTGAATTCATTGAATATTTAGGGTAAAATTTGAAATAAGCTCACTTTTTCATGTTTTTTAACTATTCATTATTTGAGAAAAAAATGCATAATTTTTACACGATATCGAAAAAAATTGCCAGGAAAAAATTTTTCTACAACAAAGTTTTTGAGGAAAATGAAAAAATCACATTAGGTACTTGGAGGGCACTGGCAACATTTTTTCAAAAAGTAATCATTTATAAGGCAAAAACAGGCTTTTTGACCATATTTTTCACCTTTTTTCTGAGAAATTCAAGAAAATCCGTTTAAAAAATCCTTGCAATTTTTTCTATGAGTCAAAAATCCTCAATTTTAAGTATAAATCCTCAAGGTTGGCAGCTCTTCACTCCGACGATGACTTTTAGACATTTTGCCATACTTTTTTGAACTTGGAAAAACTTTTAGATTTCCATTGATTTTTTGGGCTTGAAAAATTTCAGAGATAATGCGGATTTCTGAACATTTTGTCAGACAAATAATTAAAATTTTTTGAACTTGGAAAATTTTAGAAATCAGGGTAATTTTCCAATATTTTGTTGGGTAAACTTCTTAGATTTGGAAAATTTCAGATATAACGCTGCTTTTCAGACATTTTGTCAGACTATTCTGGACTTGGAAAATTTTTATGAACTCAAATGAATTTTTGGACTTGGAAAATTTCGACTTGATGGACTTGAAAAATTTCAAGAAAGTTCAAATCAGACATTTTGTCAGACAACTTTTTACCTAACGCTAATTTTTAGACCTTTGCCATACTTTTTTGAATTTGGAAAAATTTTCAAATTTCTACTAATTTTCCAAATCCAAAAATTTATTTGAATTCTTAAAAATTTTCTAAAGTCCAAAAATGTCTAAAAGTCGTGATTTCTGAAATTCTTTTAATCCAAGAAGTCTGCCTTGCAAAATGTTGGAAAGTTACCCTGATTTCTAAAATTTTCTCAGTTCAAAAAATCGAAATTGTTTGTCTGACAAAATGCGTCGATGTCAGTTAATGAAACTCAAATAATTTTTCCAAGTTCAAAAAAGTCTGAAATAATGTCTAAAAGTTAAAGTCTGACAAAAAAGTGTTCAAAAAAGTCTGACATAATGTCTAAAAGTCACTGAAAATCTAAACAATTTTCCAAGTCCAAAAATTCAATTCGAAAAAAATCTCACATAATTTTATAAGTTCAAAAAGTCAATGGAAATTTTAAAATTTTTACAAGTCCAAAAAAGTCTGACATAATATGAAAAAGTCAATGAAAATCTAATAATTTTAAATTTTAACTTAATGGACTTGAAAAATTTCAAGAAAGCTCAAATCAGACATTTTTATCAGACAGCTTTTTACCTAACGCTATTTTTTGGACATTTTGTTGGACTTTTTTGAATTTGGAAAATTTTTCAGATTTCTACTGACTTTGTGCCTACTTGGAATTGATTTTTCAAAAAAATTCCATTACGAAATTCACTTACGAAAATTTATTACCTACAATAACTTTTGAATATTTTGTCTGACTTTTTTGAACTTGGAAAATTTTTCAAAATTCAAATGACTTTTTGGACTTGGAAAATTT
>FIZU01058265.1:0-20804 GCA_900064475.1 Pseudococcus longispinus
CACATTGAAAAGTGAGACCTCCTTGCATCGCAGTGCATACCATGTATTCTGAAAAATATAGTAATAAAAAGGTACATTTGCAATCGAGCGCACGCACTGATTTTCTAATGCAGAAAAGAAGTTTTGTTTTCTTCTATTCCATATGTTGGTACTCCATAGCAACATTTCGACTTTTACAGGTTGGGTAATATGACAACATTAAATTGGTAATAATAGTTTCTACGACTGTCCGTAGTGCCCAACCGCTCGTAACGCTAATGCGACGTTGCCACCTTCATATTTGATAAAACAGTTTCTACGTCTGTCCAAGGTCCCGATTTGAAATTTCTACAGAATGAAAGTTTATGCTTGACAAGAAGCACTGATAGCGTTTTTTAAATTTTACCAGCAGAACGTTTAAATTGTTAATTAGATTTTTGTTGTTTTATTGTTGCCATCGGAAGCGTTATTATGACGTAAAGTACGACGCGTTATGTGCGATTGTCAATTGATTTATGTATAAACTTGTAAATTTAGTTAGTAGATAGTTGAATAATTTCTTAATACAGTTATGGTCCTTCAATATGAATCTCCCGTTCGTGTTTACAAATATCCTTTCGAATTGGTTATGGCTGTGAGTATCTTCATCGTAAATTATAACCCTTGATTTAAACATTCAATGCAAGCGTACCTTTGGAGGTACCTAATCAAATTGGCAATATGGCGTCTGAAAATCATTACCTATGCTTTTTGTTTCACAGGCTTACGAAAGAAGGTTTCCTACATGTCCTTTGATACCGGTATTTATCGGATCGGAGATATTATCCGAGTGGCAGTGTCCAGACGGTAGTCAGAAGATAACGGAGAGACGGTGCCAAATTCACGTAGATGCTCCGTATTTGCTAAAAAAGGTGCCACATTTGACCAACATATGATCATTTAATACATTTTAAATTGATATCTAATCAAACGTTGACTCATATTCAACAGCTTGTCGGCGTGGACTATGTGTTTTTTCATCAAAAAAATGATCTCAACCTGAAGAATCGTACTTTAGATATAGAAGTTAAAAACGAAAGCTTTACCAGCCGTATAACGTTAATGGAAAAGTGTCGTTATTATGTAAGTTCCTGTTAGAAGGCTTCTGAAGATTAATTCGTCTTACACATAACTGCAAGATTTGAACGAATGAAATCGCCGTATTAATTCGGTTATCGTGTTGTTCTTTTAGGTACACACTGAAAATTGTGAATGGACGTGTTACGAACAAGCTGCCTCGTTAGAAATACATTCTTTCTTCGGATTCGAGAGTACTATTGAGAAACTAGCTATGAAACAGTATTCGCAAAACGTCGCAACTGGTAAAGAAGTGATCGAGCATTTTATTAAGGAATTGAAAAACGAAGGCATCACGCATATTCCACCTTGGAAACCTTCTGAAAAAGAAGACGAAGTCGAAGATGAAAAGTAAGATTCGTTATTATGCAAATATCTGCTCGAAAAAATTCAGCATTCAACGTTTCATACGTTTTTTTAGAACTAAAGTAGCAAATGGAGGTAGTACAACGTTGATTAACGAAGTTGCCAACGATTTATCTGCCAAACTAAACGACAGCTGTAGATTGAGAAGACAAGGCAGTATTTCGCCAACTGGTACTTGCGGTAAGATATATCTTCGTAATCTGATACCTAATTCAGTTGAATTACCAACTTGCTAACATTACCAAAAAAAAAAAACAATTTTCGTAAAAACATTCACTATCTAACTATGTCGAATACCAATATGACGTCAATACGAAATTAATAATCTAATATTTTATTACAGATAATCAATTAACATTAGAAGCCGACTACATTAAAAGATATTTGGGAGATCTGACGCCTCTACAAGAATCAAAATTAGTCCAATTGAAAAAATCATTCGTACATTCTCACAAAGGAAAGGTACGAAAATTTATTTTTTACAATTTTGTTAGATGCGCGTTTTCTTTTACGTTACCGACGTATTCTATTTTTTTTTAAACGAAGTTGGCGATAAAAGCGTCAAGATAAAGAATTATCATTTCAAATTAATTGCCTCGATTAACATACGAAAATATAAATAAACGGCGTTGCTTTACTTCCAAGTAGGGAGTTGGGAAATAGCATAATTTGTAACGATATTTAACAAAGCATTATAAAAAGTATATTATATAACGCGCGTTATCAGGTACGAATTCAAAGCTCGATTTTTTAAAAATCAGCCTTAAAAATGCGGTAGACGTATTTGAACATTTTTGAAATATTTTTACGACGTGTTATTTTTTTATTTGGTCGATTTGCTCACGATACGATTGTGTTTCAGTTACCAAGTGATTCTACTTTACTGCGATTCCTAAGAGCTCGTGATTTTAATTTAGAAAAGGCTAGAGATCTGTTGTCTCATTCTTTAATATGGCGCAAGAAGCATAACGTCGATCAAATCTTATCTGATTATCAAATGCCTCAAGTTATCGCCGAATATTTTCCTGGTGGATGGCATCATTATGACAAGGGTAATGAAAATGATAACGAAAAGTTTGTAATCATTGGGGAAAATAATCAATCAACGTATACTTTTCTGTTGTACCAGATTCTCGACCATTGTACATTTTGCGACTTGGCCAAACCGACGTCAAAGGTTTATTAAAATCGGCTGGAGAAAATGGTTTATTAAAATTGGTAGGTGGTTTTATCATTTATCAATCTAATAGGGAAACCCTAGATCGTGATACATATTCTCAAGGGTATTGAAAAATAATGATAACAAAGATTCGCTCAGCGGCGGAAATATCAACGTCATCATCGTAAATACATACGTATGTGCATTTCATATGTGACATTACACGACTTCCGGCGAATCACCTTCAACCAGTTAGTGCCTGTTACGATGAGTTTGATATGCGTACCTAGATAACCATACGTATTATTTCAACTTGAAAAAATGTATCTTTTTGCTGCAACGTTCGAAAGAAAAGATTTTTGCGAAAATACGCTCGTATTGTAAATTTATGCTTTCGAATTGATCTCGTCTTAATATTTTTCCGTCACGAGTAATTTACTTTTTTTTTTCAACGATAAAAAAACTTCGTAATGCGGAGAATTGTTTTACGTGTTATGAACTTGAACACGCAAGGACGCTGCTCATGCGCGTTTTATTCAAATCCGCCAATACTTCATTATTTTTCTGGTCAATGAATTATTCGTTTCTATATTTCTGAGAAATTTATTTTACGTCTGGCCCGGTAGCGTATTTTAAAACTGGTGTTTGATTTTCGGTAGGCGATGCACGTTTGCGAAGAAGGTCTCAAGTTAACCGAAGAAGCGACCAGAGTTTCTGGACAACCTGTAACCACATGGAGTCTGTTGATTGATTTGGAAGGATTAAATATGAGACATTATTGGAGACCAGGAATTAGAGTAGGTTTTAGAAGTGAATTCTTTGGATACTGTACTCTTGCGATAACTTCAAATTAACTGATAATTCTTTCGTTTTAAATTATTTGTAGGCGTTGCTGCATATAATCGAAATAGTTGAAGCCAATTATCCGGAAACGCTTGGACATGTGTTGATTGTCAGAGCTCCGAGAGTGTTTCCCATCTTGTGGACTATTATTAGTACATTCATTGGTAAGAATTCCTTTCATTTGCTCATTCAAACGAATATTGGTAATGAGTGGTACTAATTTTGGAAATATTTAAAATGTTTGCCATTTATCCCCAGATGAACGAACTCGAACGAAATTCTTACTATATGGCGGCAATGATTATCAAGAAGAAGGTGGACTGGGTGATTACATTGATCGTTCTATTGTACCTGATTTTCTAGGAGGAATTTGCGAGGTACTTCATTTTGCCTGTGTCGTATTATTAGTAACTTTACACTGGGTGGGAATAACGAAAGAAATGATGCCTGGTTAATCCGATAAACGATTTCAATTTATAATTATCAATTTGCAAACTTTCAATGTCTGCATACAAAGTCTCGAACATTTAAAAATGTATTATTTGAAATAGGTACTATTTGTCTAACACTTTTGCTTCTATTTGGCAACGAACAGGAGTTACATTCTAGGACCATTGTGGCACACCTCTCAGTCTCACTTCCTCAAACCTCTCGTGATGGACGTTTCATGATTTTTAAGACACACTGTAAATTTCTATTCAGTCAAAAATTATTGGCACCGAACACCGTTGAAAATTTGTCAAAAAAATTGTATTTTGAAAAGTTATTTTTGGAATATTTGCTATACATAGATGCATTGTTACAGACGAAAATACGCGAAGGAGGACTCATCCCAAAATCTCTATATTTACCAGAATCTGAATTAGAAAAAGAAGGAGTCATTATGGGTGAAAATAGTATCTATAGTTCGTTTACTTTGCATCGAGGACAAGTAAGAAGAAAAATACTCTCATGATCACATTTCTTAATCCGAGAGAAAATAAGAGTCATTTGATTGGTTTTTTTTGCAGGTTTTTGAAGTTGTAATTAGAATAAGAGACGTCGGTACGGTTATCACTTGGGATTTCGATGTAATGAGGCAAGATGTCGTGTTCACCGTGTATAAAATTGATAAAGAAGTCGATATGAAAGATGGACCTGCTTCGTCTCCAGGTTTCTTATATTTTTCTATCTCCTCGTACTTGGAAATTTATCCAACGTAAAGAAATCTTAAATTTCGATTTCGTATTCCAGGCTCAGAACTGAAAAGTATCATCGATAAAGCCTGGAACGAAGGTGAAGACTATGAAAAAGTTGAAAATAGCCTCGTCTGTCACGACGGAGAGAGCGTCCAAGGATCACACGTAACACAGTTCGTAGCCGTTTATATATTGCAATGGAAGTACGCTCATGTAGTTAGTCAGTTGTCTCACGACGGTAGTGGAGACTGTCCTAGGTCCAGTTCATCTCATAAAGCTCAAATTATGTACTTTTATGAAATGCTGCACTCAGCCGATTACAGGTAAAAATATTCGGAATGTAAATTATCGCAAAATAGATTATCAGTAAACAACCAAGTTTTTAATCTCAGGGGTTCGATGACCAGTTTACAATCCGCTCAAAGTGGATTTTCAGCGTTGAGTACGCGATCAGCTATTAGCCATGCGCCATCCAGATGATGTAAGGACGGCGACGAATTAAACTCCGTCGCCGAATAAAATTTATCTTAGATTTTTAAAAAGATTGCATTTGCGTTGTATTCGTTTGTATCGATGTTTTTATCGTAATAATGATTCAGAGACAGGCGTAGAGGAGTTGTATAAATACACATGAAAATGCTCGCGATTATTGAATGAGTTCTCTCTTTTTTTTCAATTATTATTTTTAATTCATTAGTGCAATAAAATAGTAAACTTACGTGGCGACATGCATTTTATTTTCATTTATTTGCGGCCGATTAATTTATGTACGTATAAATTTGTTATCTAGGTTATTATATGTAATTTTATAATACTCGTAATTAATTTTTAGTGGATTCGAGTGACAAGAGCGCTTGATGGAGTGCTTATACAATATTTCTTGTTTTAAATCAAATTTAACGTACGAATAATTTCATTTATAAATCTCATTTTTTCTTTGTACGATGCTCGACGTAACGCGCTTGAAAAAAAGTTGTGTAATTACGATTAACGGTTCGAAAATAACCTCGCTATATTTGTAAAACTATTTTGAAAAATACGGATTTTTGTAGCTTTTTAGTACCTATGTACTTTCGTGTATACCTGTGTGTATTTTTCTCTTTTTTTTTTGTTTACCTACGATCCCATCCTTTATTTTTTTAATACACTATTCTTGTAAGTGTTTCGAATCAAAATAAGTAATAGTGCTCGGTACACTACGTCATCAGTGGTGAAATTTATTACTTAATGCTTCGTGAGTATTGTGCGAAGTAGTAAAAAAAAAAACTTACCATTAGATTTACCATACCTACGGATAATATTCTAAGTCACAAAAGTTCAACTTTCGTTTTGTCTTGTTAGATAATCGAATTTTATACGCAACGAATTTTTTTTCTAAATTTATGGCTGTATTGATTAATCAATTTTTTTAAATATGTTTTTAAATTATAAGTAGTTATTAAATAATTTCATTTCATCTGTTTATTGTGTGCATTCTTTTGTTGCTGAGGAGTGATCAAAGGAATGGTTAGAATGGAAGGTTGTGTCTTATGAAGTTATGACTTTATGAGGATGTGTTTAATTTTCGTTTGAGTTTGCTCTTTTGAGTAATTACCTATTACTTATCAGTATTTTTCTACTCAACAGCATTCTTGTCTATTTTAGGTTCTCGTTTATATCGTACGAAAATCTCATAAGATAAGATGGCTTTCGCTGTTCGCATGCTACAAAGTACAAACACCCCGTATCAATAAAGACAGAAACAAAGGTACCTAAAAATTAGATACTGAATTATAGAAAAATGAAAAAAGCGTTTGAACTTTGAACCAATGTTAAATTTAACTTGAAAATTTATCATCTGACGAGTTGAAACTTGGAGCGTAATTTAAAATGTTCAGATTTAAAAAAAAAATTGAAGTTGGACGCTTGAAAATTATGGAATGGAATGATTTATTTTTATTCGAGAATGTTAGAAGTTGGATGTTGGAAATGGAAATGAATTGTTGGAAAAGTTTGAACTTTGGAGCATTCGAAGCTACCGATACTATTGTTCATTTTCAAAAGTAAAATGAAAGATGTCAGTGGCAATGGCATGGCTTAATTTTTCGTCACGATAGCCGAGTCATCTACGTCACTTGACATGCAAAATGACACCCTGACACCCCCAGCACCCCCCCCCCCCATAACAAATGATAACAATTGTTTACTAATTTATTGTCGTTTGACTCGTTTGTCGATTAATTTATATTATTGTTTTTATTTAGAATGTATTTATTTACGAGTAGTTGGTAATTTGTGCTTTCGAAGATAATCAATATGGATTTTAATGAAGAAGAAGGCATAATGTGAGTATTCGATTTTCGTTTCAGAGCTGATAAGCTAAGGCGTCGGTGGTGCACATATTAATTTTCGTTTGTATTTCGCAGTCCAATACTGAATCAAGTAAAAGCATTCCAATCCAAATGGATAGCTAAGAACAAACAATGCGAAACACTTGATTCATTTTTAGCCATGGCTAGAGCTGAAAACAAGCAACTCGGAGCTACAATCGAAGAATTTAAATCAGAGTTAAGAGCAGCCAATATTAAAAATGAAGAGCTCGAAGAAATTAAAACTGAGGCAACCGCTAAAATTGAGAAACTTGAAGGCGAAAATGAAAAATTGAAATCTTCTTTGAATTCGAAAAATGTTAAATTGAAAGAACTTCAAATCAAGTGTGATACGTCAGAATCAACTTTAAATGCAGCCGAAACCACGAGTAAAGAACTCAAAATTAAATGTGAAACTTTAGAATCATCGTTGATAAAATCCAAAGCCAAAAGCAAAGAGCTTGAAATAAAATGTAAGGAACTCGATGTCAAATGTGCTGCGTTAGAATCATTTTTGAATACAGCCAACACGAAAAATAAAGTTCTTGAAATTCAATTGGACGAATCCAAGAAGGAAGTCGTGAAAGCTACGTTGGAAAAAAGGAAAATAATAATAACGACGTTGAAAAAAATACAAAATAAATTATTAACCAATCCACTGTATGCGATAATCGATAGACTGAAAGATAATATAGAAGCATTGGACGAAGCTGCCAAAAATTCCTCGCAGATTTTGCCACGAACTGGTGATGATATTGAAGTTGTAGACATCGCGAGCAGCGAAGATGATAATGCATCGACTCTTTCATATGTCAGCGAACTACGTAGTATGGAGGAGGATTTCTATGAATCTTCCTATTTTGACTTCAGAATGTCTCCAGATAATGATGATAAGCGGTCTATTAATGTTGTTCGCCAAGACGAGAGTGCTCAGCCGGCTGTGAAAAATCTTAATATGAGTGAAAATAACGAACAAAATTCAGAATTAGTTTTAAGACCTCGAAACTGTGATCGCAATATTCAAAATGAACTGAACGATGATGGAAGTTGTGATTCTGATATCAGTCTCAGCGTATTTACCGATGATGTTACCTCAACTACAGGAGAAGAAGTAGATTCACATTCGTTAGAAAACTCACAATCTTTAATATCGCAGGAACATTCATACTCTGATAGATTTCCAGTTTCGCCTGAAAAACCGCTACCCGAACCGACAAGTTCGGAGTGCACTTCAACTCTAGTTGATAATCAAACAGGCGATAAAAATGAACACAAAATTGAAAAGCATATCTCGCGAGATAATTCTACGAATTCACTAAAAAGTCAAGATTGGAAAGCTCTTAATAGAAATGACGAACCATTGCTTACTGTCAACGATAAACTTCCGGAAATGAGACCAATTCCTATACCCGAACCTGAATTATCGAATTTTTCTGAGGTTCTGTATTCCAAAAATATACCTCTTTCCACGTATCAAAATGGAAATATTTCAGAATGTGATAACAAATGCCTACTTTCGAACAATCACATTGACGGCATCGTTGCAAATTTGATTCAAAAATATGGCAAAAATCTGAAATTGTTAAATCCCGTAGTTTTACTAACACCGCTGGAATATGAAAGGTAATATTTATGTCACGAATTGTCAATCTTGGAGATTAATTTACATTAGAATATTGTGTGGTACATTTCAGGCCGGATATTGCTGAAAATGTGGTCCAATTGGGTGATTCTCATTCATCTTAATCTGGAACTGTTCTACTCCCAGCGAATTTGAAAATGCCAGGAAAGGAAATTCCATGTTAGTTTACCACTACGAAGTGATGGATTAATTCGAATCAGATAACATAACAGCAAACCGAATTATTGTCCAGTTCTGCCTCATTTATAGTCCTATTACTTTTCTCGCATTTATTGACGCATATTTTATTCTTGTATTTTTCTCAAAATGAAAAAATTCTAGAGTATGTTCAAGTGAAACTGTTCGGTATTAAGCATGGTATAAATTGGTGTAGGTATAGTCGTTTTGATGTCAGAAACAAAAATAAACTTCTCCGTCATATATTACCCCTTCACAACATGAACAAAAAATTGAGCAAATAGAACCAAATTTTTTAGATTTTCTATTTTTATACTTGATCTGACTTTTGTTTTTATTTCAATTTGCAGTTACTAAAAGCAACTTGTAGCAGCCAACTTTGAAACTAATTTTAAGAGAAAACCCAATAATTATTCCTGCCCTTCGTTATCCAAAATGGTCTAGGATATGTTTTCATCCCAATGCAAATATTTCCAAATGGATTATTGGTATTTCGTTTCAGCTTCAGTCAGACTTTACTTTTTACAATTGCATGACTTGTTGTTTAATTTATTCCTAAACGTATGTTTTTATTTTATATAATCAACTTTTCAGAAAGAGAGGTATACTTATCTGTTTGTACGTAATAAGATCTTGTTCTATTTTTGATATATATTATTTTTTTTAATTTGTGTTTGTCTTGACTTGAATGAAGACAAAAAAGAAACACGATGACATGGTTTATTTATCTTTTGAAAACCTTACATGAACAGATTTTTTGAAATCAAACAACACTCGTAAATGCATTTATATAATGTCATCCACCTAAAAAGAATCAAAGCGAAATTAACTTTTTGCCGACACGATTATTCCCATAAAATTGTCTCAATAAATTACCTACTGATCCTCATTATGCTATCAGCTTGCGAATACATAATGCAAAAAGAGTAATGATAAAACCGGCATAATATTCAATTTTAATATATATTATCGGTCATGTTCTACCTATTAATAATTATTCGTAATCACGAGTGCTTCAGGAACGTTCGTATTTTGATCAACTTTGTAAATTTTGTGTTGTTTACTGATAAGAAGTGATAACAACATTATGTAAGGTCACGTGATCGTGATCAACCAATGAAATGTTCGAAATCCGTTTGTAAACTAGTGATTGGTTGAAAAACAAATCAAAATCTTAAAACAGCCAATGAAAAAGCGTAATTTCATTTTACCGCCTAAAAACTAGTAAACATATCAACATGGTTGCCAACTGAAGAATGAATAAAAAATCTAAGATAAACATTGAGACGGCAGAAGGAAGACGAGACCGGGACGGCGGCAAGTTAATCGTTAATTATTGAAGCTGTGTCGGTGTACTGAATATTCTGCGTTGGAACGTAGTCGAAAGTTGGAACAAATTCAGCGCGTTGGTTCGGAAATTAGAATGGTATGTGGGCTGTTCAAATATGATAGTTGTGCTCATGGTAGTGCAATGTGTTGATGTGTTTCACATGTCGGAGTGAAAATATTCTATCGAATTCCGGTTTGTATATGGTTTTGATTTACTTGTATAACGGCGTATATTATTTACTAATTTTACTAACAAAATCATTACCGCATTCCAAACAA
Organism: Pseudococcus longispinus; assembly: GCA_900064475.1. Lineage (NCBI taxonomy): Eukaryota > Metazoa > Arthropoda > Insecta > Hemiptera > Pseudococcidae > Pseudococcus > Pseudococcus longispinus. Next base: position 10,417 of record FIZU01058265.1, read on the forward strand.
TATGTAATTCAAATTCGCACATTCTTATTTTCTGTACAGATGACATAACGAATCGAACGAAAACGATATACGACTTGATAAGTGGACCAGTTTTGAAAAGGTACGTTGATGGCTTTAACAACGCTTGCTTATATGCTGCTACATTTTTCACGCCTGGAGTTTTTTATCCTTTAGCTAATTGTAATGTCTGTCAGAAAATACTACCCCGGTACCTCCTGCATCACTAATTCCAATAGTTTCAATGAGGTGAATTATGTATTGAGTAGACAACATAGTTTGCCTGTTTTTCAAGCTAATCAATGTCACCGTATATTGTTCCCAGTTTATCCACAAGTAAGGCTTGGAGGATATATGGTTCGGTCACCCCCGATATTCTATCCTACCATTGTAAGCCAAGCAGTTAACATTCACGCTTTTGCCATAATCTTCAATGTTGAACCGACAAGTTTTTACTTATATTGCATTATTTTACAGAGACTGAGTTTTGGTAAGGTGCATATTGGTCCCGAAACTATAGTTTCCGAATCTTCTGTCATGGCCAATTACCGAGGTAAACATGCTCCCATTGAACTTTATCGGCCTCCAAGTAAAGTATTTTTCATATGTTTACTAAAATGAAAATATTCGCACGTTTACAATGCTCTGTATTTTTTTATTGTTTAGCAGATATTCGATCAGAAACACCTCTACCAAGCTCGAAAAAACTCAACGTTCATGCGAAAGAATTCGTCATGAATTCAAAGAAAAAGTAAATTGGTTGAATTTATTTGAATTCTGCGTTGTCAAATGTTACATCTGCCACTTTTGTTTCAGTGACACTCCTCATACGCCTCCTAATTTTTTGATGAGGGATACTGAAGAAGTTACTAGTAAAAATCAGCCATCAAGTACATGCAAAACAAATCATATTACGTTCAAGCTGCCGTCCTCTTGTCAAGATCCTAAATCAAATAACATCAAGCAGAATGGTCCCAGTACTGGTAATTTTAATCTGCAAAGAGCAAAATCAAGCGGTAGTATGGTGTGTATCTTTTAGTCGATAGTGAATTAACAATTCTTCTCAGTTATCATTTTGATCATGTATAGGATCACGTGATCCCTCAACGCGTTCAATTCCGGACCCCAGTGTTCGGTGAAAAAACTGATACTGGTGCAAAGAAACCAACTGGTAAAGATCGCAGATCGATTCCTAATTTCGACCACAATTCTGCATCTACTAGTTTGAAGCGTTCCAAAAGTTTAACAGCAGCAGATGCTTTGAAATTTATGCAAATGGAGGCAAATTTCTCGAAATGTTCGATTTCATTTTCAGAATACGACCTTTTTCCAAAGGAGTCGCACGCTGTTATGAAACAAGCTGTTGAAGGTGAGTTCTCTCAACATAAGATAAATCTGATTCATTCTGTTAGGTAGTATGACTTCGTGCTCAACTTTTTACAGATGTGAACGCGATCACAGATAAGCAAAAAATGACGTTGGCGCGATACCTAATCGAACATGTTCTAAGAGAAAGAAAATACTGCCATCCGGTTGCCAAACTTTCAATTATTATTATGGAAGTATGTACGTTTTTTATTTCTTTAATGGAAGTCAAGCTGTAGAGTATACTGATACGTAATTTTTATTCACGTAGAAAGATAATAACGGCACGTATTTGGATTCTTTACTCAATACTTGTCAAATGTTGTACCAAACGAAGCAAACTCGATTGCTAATAAACCCTAGTCAATTAGTGATGTTCGTCATATTTCTTACTGAAATGTATACCGAGGTATGTGAAAGAATATCATTGATTAAACCTTATAAACCGAATTAATTTAAGATATTTCTTGTCGTAGATGAAACAGAGCAAATTACAATTGAAATTTCAATCTGATCCGGTCACACCGCCGAAACAAGTGTTATTGATGTTGATATCGCGATGCTGTGAGGATATATTGACCATTCACGATATGCATTCATTATCCGAAGTAAATTTTTTGTACATAAACATTTATATGCGGTGTTTTTATGAACGCACGTCTTCTTTCCTTACAGATCGAATGTTTATTCCGGACATTAACCTCAGTCGGTCGCGATCTAGAAATTGAATTACCTGCCAGGTTAAATCAATTATACGATAAAATCAGAAATGTATTTTTGAAAAGTACCCTCGGACCAGAAATCAAAAAAGTAATGTTACAATTGATCGAACTTAGAGCTAACAGTTGGCAATTACCAGTTTCTGCTCTGAACTTCTATTACCCGCAATCTTCACGTTGAAACTAATAGACTGATCGAGTGGAAGTAATTAACGTTTTTTTAATACTATAAGCGTCGAGTACGTCGAGCCTTTTAAGTATGATTTTGTGATATTCAAGAAGTTTCTTTTATTTTGTGAAGATTATTTTTAAGTTGCACCGGTAGTCTTTTGATTTATAAGTCATTACGTAGCATTTAAAATAAGTCGATTTTTAGGTTGTAAAAAGTGTTCCTGCGTGCCATTTTTGTACTTCACTGATTTTATTTTATACTTCCGGTTCTGGTACGCGTTACCATTCCAAAGAATTCTAAAGTTTTAAAATGGTGATAAGTTTTATTATAGTATTAAGTTTTGTGTGTGATAGTCGTTTTTTCAGTGAACTTTTTTTTTAATTGTTAAGTAATCGCGTGTAGTATCAATACGCACAAAGTTTTAACGAAAGTGATTACGTAATTCCGTAGAATGGAATGGAATTGATAAAACATGAAATTGTGATTGAATTTTAGAAATTGAATTATCCAAATTTATTCAATTTCTACCTTCAGTCATTTCAGATTTTATTATTGAAATTTTCAAATAATAATTGAAAAAAAATCAAGTAACTATTAATCGTTGTAATTTTCTGTGTTAAATTGAATGCTAATTTTTACTAAAATATTGTTATACTTTTTCATACGTTACTAACGCACTTTTGAAAATAAATATCAGTCTCTTTCTCGTTATTTTTAGTTGTGTTACAAGAATCTTTGTCTTCTTCTTTTTATAGTCAACAAGGAACATTTTTACGTAAGGTTTGTTTTATTGAAATATACGTTTTTAACTCGTATTTTGTTTATTTTGATGATAGTAATGTATATCATATTTTAAAAATGTATGAGATAAAACGAATTGTAAGAAGTTAACTGAAGCATTATCGATGGTTAAATATTCTACTGAGGGTGTTCATCTGGAATGGTCTTGGATATTCGATTTCAGTGATTTTGCATGCTAGAAAAAAGGGACATCTTATCAGTAACAGACAAATGAAAATATTTATTGGTTTGATGATTATCGCGGTTTGTTAGTGTTATGGAAGTTGGGGAAGCAGAAACATACTGGTTACTATTGACTAAATGGCGATACTTCTAAACGTTAATCGGATATTGGTTACCCTCTTTCGTTTCTTCCCTTCCCAATTTCTTCCTTTGGATTTATTTGCCAGTAGAGTGAATGATTTTCGTTGTGTTCTAACTACAAAACTTGTGTTCTTGCGGTTCGCGTCGGAGATAACTTCGTTGCTTTTGAGTTTTGTAATTATTCAAGTTTCGTTTTTCTTATTTTACGCGAAATAACGTGGTTTTAGTAACAGACTTCGACAATTTATATTTTTTAAAAACTTGTGCTCGTTCATTTCTGTTTCAAAAAGTAAGTGATTTCAGTTTAGAAAGCTATAAGATATCCAGTGTGTTTTGATATCAATCGAACTAGCAACATGGAAATTTCTCTCGTTTTGTTGATGACTATTTTAGGCAATATTACGTAACGTAAATTTTCGATTACGTAGTTTGTAGATCTGATGGTACCTAACTGTAACTGTGAACTAGTTTCATGTTGATTTCTGTATTTTCATTAGTCAAACTGAAACTCCATTTGAATAAATTTGTATGTTTAATTTTTTTGCATGTTGACAGAAGCATATACCATCGAACGTCAACCATGCCGGCAGCTATAAATTTGACTTTTGGAAACGCTGTTGAAGCTATTGTAATTTTTTCGACCGGTTCATCCGTCACTTTAATGGATGTGGAGTTTTATGAAAAAATCAAAGCATTACCAAACGCTGAAGAGATCATTCGCAGCGAAGGCAAAAGTGAATTTAATTACTGGAGCGGCATTGTGCGAACACCCCAAAAAATAATTGCCGCTGTTAGTTTAAATACCGACCTTAGTGGAGTTCCGGTAGTGATAAGATTTCATCTTGTAAAAGGCTTAATAGCTGACGGAATACTTGGAGTCGACTCCATCAGATCGCTTTCTCTCTCTGTCACCTTCATGGGTGGAGGTAACGGAAGTTATTTCGAAAGGCGTCATGGGTCCAGAATAGTTAGAACAAACTTTCTTGAAAATCCCAAGTTGAAAAATGAAAAAGAAGGCGATGAAAAAAGGATAATTGTTGCTACAGTTACAGCATATGTATAATGAGTTTCGTTCTTCCATTATTTTCAGAATTTAGTTTTACTTTTGATTATTTTTCTTGTCTGGAAGTTTTTTAATTAGTTAGATTATTATGTATTTTATGAAATTATAAAATTATATTTATAATAAACAATATTGCAGAAAGTACAGAGAGAGAAAAATTAATTATTTGAGTATCTTTTAGATTTAGTTTTTGTTAGAAAAGAAAAACTTATAAACTGTTATTGTTATTCGGAATGCTGTCATCAGCATGTTCGCGTTGCTCCACGGATTCTACGATAGTCGTTTTCTGCTAAATAAGATTTGATTTATAATATTATACACCGGTAGTTGGATTACATTGGCTTGTAATTTTTTATATGGAGCATTTTATTTGAATGAAATGATGCCGGTGACTAAAGTTATCTGAAGGTTCTAGTTCAATTTTTTCGTACCCTTCTATCTGGTCTATCTGCGGTTTTTACAAGACCGAAATCATCAATAACACCTAGCTTCTTAGTTCTTCATTATTATTCTAGTATTTCATCATTGTCATTCTGGTTTCTAAGATCTGAACTAGTGAACAGTCATTGATTGAAGATGAAGACGTATTTACTGTAATTATTAATTACTAGGAAAAGAAATTGAATTCCCCATCGTATGAACGAATGTATCTAAACTAGAAAAACAAAACAGTCAAATTTTTGAAACTTGAAAAATTGATAATGAAATAAAAGTTATTAGCGTTTTCCAATTGGCAGCATTGATGGTTATTTTGCGGTTAATTGGTTAACCTTGTATTCTTGGAATGTCATTGGTTATTGATTACAAAAATTTCAACTCTTATTGGCCAATATTTCGGTGTAGAATTCTCGAAAATTATTCCAGTAAAGATATGAATTTTGAATCGTTGAACGCACTGTGTGACTTGCTTTGGTTTGTATTTCGAGGTATTTCGTTTCTCTTGTACTTGTGTTAGTCTTGTTCATGCTTTGCTTTGCTTTCAAATTTTCGAATGAATGTGATCGGATTTATTTTTCGTAATTAGGATAAAGATTAATTCCGAAGTTTAGCATTTTTAATTACTATTAATTCACTTATTTCGGTTACTTGTTGCGCGTACTAACAATCAATCCGTCTTCCCATTGTTGAATCTGCCTCAATTGAAGTGAGTAACGACTGTATTCCTAATTTCACCTATTATATCACCGTTTGATTCACTTCACTTACGTTTCAAAATTCTAATTACTCAAAAATGATTCTGTTATATCAGTTTTCACGCACAAATGGCTTCTAACGAAGAAATTTCCGACTCGTCGAAGCTGGGTATGCCAGCAAGCATTTGGCTTCATTTTGGAACATTCAAAGTAGCCACCGTGGTATCAACAGGTTGTTGGTTATCTTTGATGTCTCGCGATGTTTACGAAAAACTACGCCGTATTCGTCCATCCTGTCCGATCATAAAGGAAAGCAATCTAGCTGATGTTAAAGTTTACGATGGCTGCGGCGGTATAACAGAAATGTTTAAAGAAGTTCGTTTACACGCCACGATCGAAGATCAAAAAGTACCCATTAAATTAAACGTCGTTCGCAAGCTCATCTCAGATATCGTACTTGGCGGTGAATTCATCGACAGTGTAAAAGGTGTTCTTCATTACGGACTTGGAGTTTTCAAATGGCAACTTAACAACAGAATTATCGTTAGCAATTTCATCACTAATTCCAGCGACTTGACTATTTGCGATGACTTGAAAACAACGAAAAACGAAGTAAAAGTAAGGGATTTTTTTTCCATTCCATAATTTCTTTCATACCAACTAATTTATAATCGAATTCGTGTTCGTTTTGTAGTCTAATTCTAACTCTAATTCAAGTCGGTGTGCCGGTGAAAACTTTTTTGCTTCGATGGGTCTACCTGAAAGCTTCATTAATAAACCATCCACCGAAAACAAAAATAACGACAACGAAAATAAAGACGATTATATTGATGATATCGAGGCGAAAATAGCTCACGAAGTATCCAAAACCACGAACAGTGTCGTCAACTGGAGAAACGTCTACGTAATGACGAAAGAATTACTTGGAATTTTTGCAGATCATTCGATGGCTTATAACGGTATATTTTGGTCCAAGGGCAGTAAATTCAACATTGTTTTCGGTAGTAGCTTAGAAAACACACACGTCGAAAATTTTCACCTTATTGCTATCTCAAAAGTTATCCAAACGGCTAAAGATAATAATTGGAAATGTTTACGTATTATTTCGAACAACGAATTCGTCACACGTGTTTTTAATTACGCTCTGTGCTCCGGTGTTCGAAAATTACCCAAGGATAAAGATCTGGAATTCCTCGACTTTCGTGCTTTTCGATACGTGTTGAACAATGCCGAGTACGTCAGTCCCTTGGTGTTCGAATATGTACCTAATATTACTCAAGTTTCGGAAATGCGAAAATTGGAAAGACTCATCGATTTGTATATTACTGATAATTGAATTACTTCGCCGTAGATATACTCGTCGATGCATTGTTGATTATTCGGATCAACTTCGGATTTTTCTTTTTTACGAAAAACACTATTTTTGTATCTACTTTTTTTACTTGTCCGGTTTGTTTTTTTTTATGTTTATTGATTGCAGTTTTCTATTTCGAATTGTGTTGAGCGAATTAATACACTATTACAGTTTGTTGCTCATTTTTTAAATCGGGAAGTCATTTTCCTTCTAATACGTAGGTAATAAATGGGCATTCGTATGTTCAGTGTTCACTCAGTTTTTTTTATCCACGAAACTATTCCTTTCGCATTCATGTTATCGAATAGTGAGACAGAGGTGAAGATTTAAATATTTATTATGTTTGTAAACTTTTAATATCATTCTTGGTTTCTTTATAGGTACCTACGTTTCTAGCAACTTTCAATACTCATGTATCTGTTTTGTGATTTGTTTCAGTGCTATCTAATGGACTTAGCAAGAAGTATTTTTATTCTCGACTTGAAACCGAAGTAATCCAGCAGCTAATTAATTAGTTACGTAGCAGTATTTCGTGTACCTTGAAACAATGGAAAGATTCGCGAATGAACTGGACTGACGTAGTGATCAGGTTACATGGTGAGTTGATATGGCAGAATTCTATTAGAATAAGCAATTGATAATTAGTCACTCATATTGTATCTATGGTCTACAATTTGGCAAAACTATCGTCATTCCAGCATCGTAAAACAAGTATGTGCTTATTCTCCGGTACAAGATGAAAATTAATTGTCTCGATAATGACATAAGGCAGAGAAGGGCATACTTTCTACTCTGGACAAGTTCCAAAAATCTTCCTGTCATGTTTAAGTTTGAAATATTTGTAACACTTTTTCCCGGTGATTTAATAGTGATGTTTAGGAATTCGTATCGAGCAAGTAAGAAGAGAAAAAAGGTGGAAATGCGTTTTAATATTCATCGTAATCTTCGTGTGTTTATATTTTTCTAGATGTGTAGAATCTCGTCTCGTCTCGCTTTTGTTAATAGGCGTATTTTCTTTCCGGCGATGTTGAAAATGTTGCGAGAACAACGAATAATTAACGATGACCTTTACACCGGCTAAAAATGAATATTTATTAGAAAGTTATATTTTTATAAATTTTTTTGATTCTGATGCTGAACTGACGATAGAGCATCGCTATCTGCGGTTAATTATTCACGTCGCTATCTCATATCGAGCGATTACGTAATGACTAATAAGCGTATTTTCCTTCGTGTTGGAAATTGAGTTCGATTTGCTTATCGTTAAATGCTCGATTATACGTTCCAGTTAATAAAATGAAATAACTTGGCGAAAACACCACCGCTGTTTGAAAGAATCGTAGTGTGTACAATTTTCTCGGTGCATATGCCATGCAGCAGGGTGTATAATAGTCGAGTATGTATTAGAAGTCGTATATGGAGGGGGATTTCACTGAATAAAGCATTAAACGGTTATTTCTCTTCTCCACAGTTCGCTAGTCGCTAGCCACGAGGACTTTTGTATTCGCAGTGGGTTTCTCATCTCGGAACTCGAATACGTTCCGATTTATTCTCTATTTCGCGTTGTTTTTTTCAAACCGTACTCGCCTTTTTTTACCTGTTTGAATCAATAAGTTGCGAAGTCTCGTGATTCTGTGTGATAATGCGTCTTGGCCTGTTTGTGTGAAATAGAAGTATTCGTAATATGAAAATAATGCTCGCCGGTATTGTTTGTGTTCGTGATCGTGTTCGTGTTTCTCTCAGTGTTGTGTTTGTGTATCACCATCACCCATTTTTTATTTGATTTCCGGGAATAGCGGTTGAAATGAGCTACGTTTTAGTACAACTTTGAAAATCACGTTTTATACGGTATGTAGGTACGATTACCATTCAGATATCGACTATTATTACTTTTTAAGTAATAAGTATCGTTATAAAAGCATTACCGGAGTTGTTTATTTGGTATGCGTGAGCTAAACGGATCAGAAAACAGTTTGAACGCGGTTCGCCGTAAATATGGCAAAAGTTTTTTCCCAAGATGAACAAAGAAGGTGCAGCTGTTGCTGAGTTGAAGCGGTAATTTCTACTTATCAACGAGGGTTCCGCGATGTTATCATTTTTACGGCGTGTTGTGCTTGTTTGAGTAGCTCGATGTGTGTTGTGGTTTGGATGAGGAAATAATGTCTAAATTTTGTTTGTCGGATTTCGGTTTCGAATGTATTAGCGTCGAAAAATGGAAATTATTGATTTTGAGAAATCTTAATCAATTTTCGGTTCAATCAATAGTGCTTCTGTTTGTTTGTGGTTTGTGCTGTTCGGCTAGTTTGATCGTTCCTGTGACGTTAGAATGTTAGATTTGCTTCGATGAGATTGATAGCTGAAATTTGTGAGTATGGAAGTGGAAATTAGAAAACCTTTTTTTGCATTACAGCCCATGTTCCAACTTTACTAGTTTTCTCCCAGTTTCTCGATCTTTGCTCTATTCTGAAAGCAAGAAAGCAACTTGAGAGATGGAGGCTGCTTCGAGTTCGGAAATTAGTACCTAGTGATTGTTTTCATATTAGTTTACGCCAGGGTTTCGCAAATGGTGGCACATGTATCCCAGGGGGTACGTGGAGATGTCTCAGGGGGTACATGACCTCGCGATAGGTTCTTGTTTTTCAACCAGGGTCATTCCATATCAACCGATTTTCGACTTCATGTCTTTCGGCTTTGCCCAAATTTTTTTAAGATCTACCCACTCAACAATTAAGATAAAAAGACCATTGGTTTGCCCCCAAAATGTCAACAAAATCAGAAAAAATATTGTAAAAACGGTTCAAAGTTCAATATAAGTGTTGAAAAATTTCATAAAAATAGTCACAAAATTATGAAAACTGTCAAAAATCTCGTGAAAATTGTTAATGTTTTCATAAAAATCATTCAATGTGAAAAAAATGATCAAAAAATTATGAAAATATATGAAACAATGTGGGACTGTTTTCCATCACTTGAAAGCAAAAAAAAAAAAAATATGGAAAATATTCTCTGTGCCATTCCTGCTACCGCTTGACTCCAAAGGGGCTGGGGGCAAATCAGTAGTGTTTTTCTCAATTGTTGGGTGGGTAGATACTGTAAAAAAATTGAACGAAATCGAAATACATGAGGTCGAAACTATGGTCGAATTGATATAGAATGATCAACCACTAAAATTTCAAGGTGTACGTGGGAAAAATTGTTCCCAAAAAGAGGTACGTGATCCAAAATAATTGGGAACCACTGGTCTACGCGGTTAGCACTGGAATATTTTTTTTTTGAGCACGAATGACATGTAATTTTCATTTTAGTACAGTGTTGGAAGAGTGATTAGATTATGAACACTCCGACTCTTACTCTCAACTCCCTGTTTTCTTCAAATCTAGCTCCCACTCCTGCTCCACTCCTCACTTACATCAACACTTCACTCCAACTCCAACTCCACTCCTGAGACTTTTCAACTCAAAACTCTCAACTCAACTCCACT
>FIZU01058280.1:0-63032 GCA_900064475.1 Pseudococcus longispinus
TTTCAGTTTTAGTTTTAGTTTCAGTCTCGAAAAATCATTTCAGTTTCCAGTTTTATCGGTTTCAGTTTTATTTCGAAACAAGAATTGGCAAGTAGGATAATTTTAAAAAAATGAAACTGAAACCAATAATTTTTTCAGTTTCATTTTTTGACTTTTCAGTTGCAGTTTTGGACTTTTCAGTTTTAGTATTAGATTTTTTAGTTTTAGTTTTAGTTTCAGTCTCGAAAAATCATTTCAGTTTTCAATTTTATCAGTTTCAGTTTTAGTTTCGTTTTTCAGTTTTCCATCCCTGATAAAAATTGTATTTCAGAACTACCCTTCTCCCTCCCCCAATCATTTCATTCTGTCTATGCCACTGTTTAGTTATAACTTATAAAGCAGTTTCATGACTTTTTCACCCCTTCGCATTACCCCCTTCCCTCCCATTTATTTACTTTATTTGCAACTATTCAGAGTGCAAAATTTTGAAAGAAATGCAATTTTCAGCTGAAAATAGGGACATTTTTCGTTTTTAAAATTTAAAAAAATTTATCAAAGATATGAAAAGAATATTTTTGTGCAAAATTCATGTCCATTATATACCCTAAATATTTTCCTCAAAATTTCGGTTGTTAAATGAGAGTCTTAATTAGTGATTATGCCCACAATTTGACCCGAAATTACTTTAATTGGGCCGAATCGCCGAACCCCACGTGCCCCTCCTCTTTACAACTACTTGACTTTAATTTTTCAAAAGGAAAAAAAAACATGCTTCGAAATGTCATCAGCAAAAATTAAGAACACAACTTTTCCAAATTAAAAGTACACTTTAAAAATGCCAAGATCCGAGAGTTGAGGTGATTTATCTGTATTACCTCTTAAGAGATATAATAATGGACGTAAATCTGAAAAATTTTCAATTTTTTTGCACTGTTGTATTTCTACAAAAAATTTCCAATTCGCACAAGATTTCATATTGGATCGATAAAATTGCAATATTTTTTACGTACAATTTATTTCTGCTAATTACAGGGGTGATTGCTGAGATTATTTCCGACAGGAGGGAGGGGGTGAAGTTAAAAATCACAAATGTTAAAAAAATTACGAATTGTGCCAAAACAGGTAATAAAAAATAATAATCATTTTAGGGGCGGAAAAATCTCATATAATCTTTAATCTTTCACCTATTTTGAAAACTTTTTTTTGTACATTCAACTGTGTTCATAGAAAGAGATTTAGTGCCCATTCCATTTCTTCGAAAATGTTTTTCGACATATATAAGCCATTTTAAAAAAATTGACAATGGGTCACTTTTAATAGAACAATTGGTTTGACAGATTTTAAATTCAAAAATTTTTCAAAATCTGGATTTGGATTTTGGTTTTTAAATTTAATTTTTGAAAGGGGTTTGGATTTTGAATTAATTTTCTTTCCAAATTTTACCCAAGTCTGGCTATATTATAGCCTAGGTAGTAGGTACCTACTTATAGCTTTTATTTAATTTTTTTGAAAATTAAGATGGACAGCAAAAATGAAAATAGATTTTGGATTTTAAATCCAACACTGAAAAGGATTTTGAATTTAAATAATGATCAAGTACGAGTATTTTGAGTTCGAATTAAATTTTTTCCCCCCGATTTTGCCGGAGTCTGCAATGGATACAGCCCACAATGCACTTGGCAAATTTTGGAAATAACCAATTCAATTATTGGGGAATCTTTCAAGTAATTTGACCAAAAATTTGAATTGAAAATTTCCCCAAAAAATAACAAATTTCCAAAATTTATAAAAAAAACAAATCATCAAAAGCCAAATTAAATCGCAATTTACAATTTTATGTTCAATAAATGAGAAAAACAGTCAATAACGTCGTGATTTATCATCTATCGAGTCATTCTGCTCATAAAAATTGCATCGTATCGTAACGATAAAATCTCGATCGAGATGAATTTTATGGCAATGCTGCAATGAATACCTAGACCAATAGTATTACAAATAATTCTTACCTTTGGCTCGGAGGGCTTCATAATACACCGGAGTCGGTAAGGTAACATTAATTTCTGAATTTTCGGCTGCCGTTGAATAAAAAGCCAACCAACACAGCGATAAAATAACGTAATAAAAAAAATGACACATATTTCCGATTTGATTTACTTATAATACGATACGTAATTATCACTTTATCACTCTTATCACGTTTCCAATGCACATTTCTGATTAAAATTCGTAGGGCACGATGAAAAACTATCGATTAAATTGGCGCGAAATTGTGGTAGTTTTAACATTTCAATGTCACTATGAAATAACGGCATAGATATCGCGTACGAAAAAATAAAGGCATTTAATATGGACCAGGGAATAACCAAGAATGGCGAAAATATCGCAAAAAAGCGTATTCGCACTTAGAGCGCCCTACGGATTAATTATTCTCCGCGAGACCGGCAACATTCTACAAAAAGAAAGGGTTAATGAGTGGTATTCCAATTGCTGATAACATTGTCGCATTCACCCACGAAATCTGTAATGAATGAATTTACGTCGATATTACACGGTTTGTGGACGGTGCACGTTTCAAACCAGTTTTAGCATAGTGACTAGGCCACGGTCAACGACAGGTTTAAAAAAAAAAAGAATAATAATAATACGCTTTCGTAATGATTATGGCACGAGAGTTGTTGTAGCGTTGATTCGTCGTAATGTCTGAAATGTTAAGACAGTGTTACGTGACACCACTCCATTTTATGTCCTTTAAATGCATAATTCAATGTCTCGTTAACATGTGTGTACGTACTCAAAGGTATTGTTCATCTTGCTCTTCTCTTTTTCGAAACCAACGAGTTTATCAATTTACACACCCGCTATAATGTAGCGACCTGTTGCCCATTAGCATATTTTCGCGCTCTTCTTTCCTGATTTTACCTTTACGCGAATATTAATTAATAAAATTTTGAAACTCGACGACAAATTGATCAATTTTTTTACCCAAAAATTCGCTCGAGTTGGGAAATTGGAAATATCAATGTAGTCTCGTTCCACAACACGTGCAATAATTTTTCCATACGAAATATTGTATCTTAGGAACACGTACATAAGTCATTACCCTGTCGAATACCCCTCCACCCTTGATTAAAAATATGTACTCCGAATAAGACGAGTTTTATATTTAATTAGTCCTTCGACGGATGGATTTTGGAATTTAATATATTACTCGCCTTAAACCTATCGCAACCGTTTGTTTGATTTTATCAAAGTACACGGTAAATGCAAGAGCCTGGTAAACATCGCATTTTGGGTGACTGTACTCCATATAGCCCACCAATGGAAGATGCAAGGTACCAGAGGGGGAATTTGTATACTTTTTTATTAGCTAAATAAACTTGCCCCGGTGGAAGACTCCAGATTAGGAGGGTACCACGAGGTAAACAGAATAAACATAGGTTTGTAGCTTTGTGTACCACTTTAATGTGAAATATTGCGTAATCAGACTGTACTGTTGGATGAATCATCTGATTTCAATACCTTCATTGTGCTGTTTGCCTGGCAATGTGATAAATCACACTTAACAAGTGAAAAAAATATAATAAAACAAAAACTAACGCGGTTTTGTTTGTTATAATTTTTTTCTTCACGATTTAATAGGTGTAAAGAATTGAAAATAATAAAACCACGATTTAATGTACAATAATATGTACTTAATATAATAAATACGTACTAAATAGGTAGATGACTCGGACCTACGTAAACTAGTATTGTATGGCATGGCATGGCATGGCGATTCTAAATACGTTATTACGTACTTACGTAGATATATTCAAATATTTACAACACGAATTAGCTCGTGATTTGAAAACTTGAAAATGCTCATTCCTCTTTTATCTTATTTTACGTTTAAACCTTGATTTTAAATTCAAATATTATTTGCATTGATATGGCTACGCAGGCGTTAATGTGCTATTTGTAAATACATTTCGAAGATTTAAGCTCGTTGTTTGTTCTATTAAGTAATTAAATCTTATTGAGTTAACATTACCGGGTGAATTGTTTTCAGCCATTTTTTTTTTCAAGTTTGAAATGATGTTCATTCTTCTCATTGATAATCATGGTACGACTGGGATATGAAAAACGTCCCTAGTAGAAATTGTAACGCTGTAATTAAAGTTGCATACTGCAGATCTAAAGGAAAATTTGAATAATGGCCAATGAAAGTGAAATGATGATGCATAGAACAAGTATAGGATAGAGTAACCCAAAATGCATATTTTTTTCTTATCCAGCCATTGGTAGTATGGAATTCGGAGAAAGGATTGGTACCAACTTGTAGCCTGGCCCGCGGGTAGTCTCCTATACCCCGTCTCATACCCTTTAACTGTTTATGGTAGGCAACCATCAATGCACAAAAGTACAGAGTAGCGTTAGTCAGTTTCCCACGTGCCTGAATCTTATTTCGAATGGATTTTACGGCCAAAGTAAGGGATCTTCGGAAAAAATGCTATAAACCAAAGTTGTAGAGTGTGAAATTTTCTTTTTCTTAAGAACTAGTAGTTTTTTTCTAGAGAGCTTAGTTTTCGAGATTTTTGCAGTTAATGCTAAAAATTAGATTCATATAATGATTTTTTTACATCATCAACTTTGAGTGCAAAAATAACAAAAACTAAGCCTCCTGGTAAAAAAACTAATAGCTTAATGCAGAAAGAAAATTTCATGTTCTACAACTTTGGTTCTTAGCATTTTTTTCGTAGAGCTCTTGGTTCGGCCAAAAAATCCATGTTTATGGTAGGAAAACACATTGTTGCAAATTGAGAAACTGACTTATGCAACCCGCCTTGTATATTGAATGCAACTTTCGATAAATTTACCAAAAATCTTAATTTCAAGTAGCTAGGATGGTAGAAAACAAATTTTTTACTACCATCTTAGCTATCTGGAATTATGATTTTTGGTACATTTTTCGAAAACACAATTAAATATGTTCTTGTGCGTTGATAGTTGCCTAACATCAACAAAAATATGCCAAAATATTAAGGTGGCAGGAAAAATTTTTGTAACAAAATTTGTAGCTTACATTTTTCGTCCATGTTTCTTTCTGGAGAGGCTTCAAAAATTCTTAATTGTACAGACCCTTCAAAAATTGACATAGAAAAAAGTCATACCATAAATTTTTTCCCACCATCATAGCTACCTGAAATTATATAATTTTTGGTGAACTTTTCGAAAACGAAATTCAATTTACCAAACCCAAAAATCATAATTTCAGGTAGGTAGGGTTAGAATGGTTCTTATCTTGGAATTTTTTTCAGGGATCCCCATCAATTGGTTACACATATACAGAAAATAATTCCCTATTTTCCATTCTTCTTAAAACTGAATTTTAAGAGGTGCCACGAGCCCCCCCCCCCTCACGTATAAAATACAAATTTTTTATTTTTCAAAAATTTCAAGCAAAATTGTCACAACGTAGGTACTTTTACCCAACAAGGCCATTTTTGACGATTTTTCACATTTACCCCTGTTTTTTAGGACATTGAAAAACTTCAATTTTTAATATTTTTCGTGTTTTTCGAAACACATCTAAAAAAAATTGAAAACATTTTTTTGCAGCTAAAATGGTCTCAACACATACATTTTTACCCAAAAACCCCATTTACGACGATTTTTCACCTTTACTTCCATTTTTAAGAACATTCATTTTCTATATATTTTCTTCATTTAAAAATGTCGCTGTAAACGGGGTTTTTGGGTAAAAATGTATGTGTTGAGACCATTTTAGCTGCAAAAAAATGTTTTCAGTTTTTTTTTATGAGTGTTTCGAAAAACACGAAAATTATCAAAAATTGTAATTTTTCAATGCTCCCTAAAATCAGGGGAAAATGTGAAAAAATCGCCAAAAATGGTCTTGTTGGGTAAAAGTACCTACGTTGTGACCACTTTGCTTAAAATTTTCGAAAAATTAAAAAAATTGTATTTTTTACGTATTTTTTTCAAGGGAAGACTCGTGGCAGTCGTGACACCACTTAAAATTCATTTGGGGAAAAATAAAAAATTGGAAATTATTTTCTCCATATGTGTAACCAATTGAGGGAGGGTACCGAAAAAATTTCCAAAATAAAAGATGCGGTGGTATGAAAAAATTTGTGATGTACACTTCTGGTCTATCTTCATTTTTGAAGGGACTATACGATTGAGAATTACTGTAGCTCTTTAAAAATGGAAGATAGGCAAAATCTGTATACCGTAGATTGTTTACAAAATAATTATTCTACCACCCTAGATACTTAATATTATTATGATTTTTGAAAATTTTGTCACAAACAATTTAGACTTTTTGAACTTGGAAAATTTTAGAAATCAGGGTAATTTTCCCACCTATATTTTTTCAGACCGACTTATAGGACTTGGGAAGTTTCAGAAATTGACTTTTAGACATTTTATCAGACTTTTTTGGACTTGAAAAAATTTTCACATTTCTATTGACTTTTTGTACTTGGAATAGGACTGCGAAAATTTTTCAACGAGATTCCATTACAAAATTCACCCGCAAAATTCCCTTTGGCTGACTTCTAGATAATTTGTAAGCCTTTTTTGGACTTTAAAAATTTCAATAAATATCACGTTTTTATGGACTTGAAAAATTTAATGAACAAAATCATATCCAATGTTTTATAGTTTCATGGGCAGTATGGAAATCGCAATTTTTTTCAATTTTAATAGCTTATGATTCTTGAATTTTTTTATATCAACCGATCATTATTATCTATGAATTCAACTTGTGTAAAAAAGTTGTTCTTTCCAATGGCGCAACCCGCAGCTTTCTATCTTGCTCGAATCAAAAGTTACATAGGTACTCGTTCAATTAAAAAAAAAAAAACACCTGAAAATTTATTTCTCTTTCATAATTTCATACGTATTTGGTAACCAAGTCAACTTTTTCTGCGTAAGATACGATCATAATATTGGTAGATCATGAGATCACCTGTCTACCACATTCATGATTCAGTTATCAAAATTATAAAATTACAATGAACTTTGAGAAATCAATTTTCAGGTGTTTTTCTTGAAATTAAACACGCCTATCGTTTATTAAATTTCAACAATGTCTAATTAGGTAATAATGATTTTTTCATTACCCGACATATCAAGAAAAAGTCAAA
The DNA here is from genome assembly GCA_900064475.1 of Pseudococcus longispinus. NCBI lineage: Eukaryota > Metazoa > Arthropoda > Insecta > Hemiptera > Pseudococcidae > Pseudococcus > Pseudococcus longispinus. The sequence continues at coordinate 7,128 of FIZU01058280.1, forward strand.
TTATGTTAAGTATTCAACACAAAATAAATAAATTTGACATTTCAATGCCTACTGAGTCAATGAAATACAAAATTTATTTTTCAACTTCTTTATTTCCTAACATGATTTCTGTAACTTTTCAATTTTGCCAGATGGTCGTTTTTTTGCTTACCAGTTTTAGTCATTCCTTTTATGGAATAATTTCCAGCCCTAAAACAGGTACATTAATACCTCAAATTCTAACATAAATTGAGTGAAATTTTTAAACAGTTTGCAATTTTGAAATTAAGGAACTTTAGATTTAAAACAAGTTGTTGACATTTGTTATAATATAGGTATTTGATTTAATTTGACAACTTTTTATGAGCCTCTCCCCTCTCTCTACTTCTACTACAATGTACATGATCAAAAAAAATCAGAGTCAACATTCTCTATAAAATAAAGAATTTTGTCCCTGAAGGAGAAATTGCCCTATACTAACCTAACCTATAACCTCCCCCCTCTGCAATTAATGTTTACTAATTAATTCAAACATTTAGATAAAAAAACACTCACATATGCAAAAATACAAAATAATGATTTATTACCTGTAGATGCCCACATAAATACCTTCACATTTTTTATTCATTAACGATGTTTTTAAAATCAATAAAAAAAATTATAATCGAATTACTCGTTAAGTAGATACCTACATAAATATTCAATGGCGAAGTCGGAATGTAGCTTTAATTAAAATTAAAATTACAAGCGAAGGTGAGAAAATTAAAATAAACTTTTTCGATAGAAACAAAAAATGCACACAAATCACAATAATTTCAAAAATTAAATTCTAACCGACAAATACCAAAGGATTAGAAAATTAATAAATAGGGTATACCTATCATATTTTAGTATTACGACTTTTTGAAAGTATGTTTCGAAAATAAAAAAATAAAGCTAATGAAAGTAAATATAAAATGGTGATATTGAGGTAAATAAAGTAATTACTGGAAGTACCAGGAACACAAGGAAATAATGCATTATTCCATTTGCCATCTTTTTGGCAGATTATTTCATCATAAATGGGTACAAAATCTTTATAAGTGTTGGATTGTTTACAAGTTGGACGTACTACTGTGCCAGCAATTAAATCATCTTCGCAACTAATACTGGAACCGTTGCGGTAGCAATTGAGATCCATGTTGATTGGAGTCAGCTTATCACAAATTCCTGCAGAAAAACAGAAATCGAATGTACCTATCTGTTATAATAAAACTACGTAGGGAAAGTGATCGGCTTACTGTGGCAATTGTAGATCGGAGGCTGCCACCCGAATTCCAAACAAACAGATTGGAATTGTTTTCCTTCTCTACGAGAAAATCCTGGATTACATTCGAATGTTGCTACAGTAAATTGAGGTGTTGTTTTATCTCCACTTGTATGACATGATTTTCCTGACGTGCCGTGACATTTGTACCTGACAGTTTTATCAGCTGATGGCGAAGGAACGATGCAAAATTCACTAGATGAAATTTAAATATAATCGATATAATCGAAGAATTCTAATCGTCTGGACTCTGGAGGTTGGTGTTCGTAGTAGTTGGGCAACTATTGAACTTACTCGGTGACAGGAGGAGGTGTCACTGTTGATTTTTCTGTTCCGTTTTTTCTTTTATTACACGTTCGAGCCGATTCATCGGATCCATCGACGCACTGCTTGATACCATCGCACCTGTAGTTTATATCTATGCAAGCTCCATAATCGCAACGGAAAAAACGTTTATCGCACCTGTAGGTAATAAAAAAATTAAAATATCGCCAAACAATGTACGTAATAATTCTTCAAATTTAAAATAAAGCAGATATTTTGAACGTTTTATACATAATATCTATTACCAAGTTGATTAATTACACGTAAGAGGTAGGTAAGCGGGTAAGGTACTAACATTGTATCTTTACAGAGCCTGTTTGTTTCATCTGAACCATCTTCACAGTCTTTGGATCCATCGCAGATGGAATCAATCTTGACACATTGCTCAGAAGCACATTGAAATTCATTCTCTCTACAACAAATTGAAACAAATGAGACTCGTATAGTACGTGTCAAAAAGTGCAATTAATTTTAGAACAGAATCTCAAGCGTGAAAATTTGACAAGTAATAATTTATAATTGCATTAAATATATTTTTCGTTTGTGTCAAGGTCAATTAAACTGATTGTTTTTGAAAACGAAGTGACTTACTGCGTTTTAATCTTACACGTGAGTTATTAAATTTTTTTATGGAAAATTTTGTATTGAAGTGTTTTACTAGAAATAGGTATCTGCAAATAGGATTAGTTTAGAAGACTGAATGATTGAGTACAAAATCAATTACGTATTCAAGTCGTGTTTCAGAGTACTCCTATCGTAATGAATATTTGTTCCAAAATGTGATATCCTCCATTAATTTTCATTTTGAGCACTTGAGTATACAAGGTGTCCCAACTTCGATGGGGAAGAGGTGAGCTGACGATGGTGCTTGCCGAGAGCAACGAAAATATTCATAACTATACCTATACATATACACTTTTAGGGGTGAAAAAAAATACCTAACTCGGATTTTGACCAAATCCAAGGGGGTGGTTCATTTTGAGTTGAAGATGCACCATATAAAAATTTAGACCCCATCCCCCAGCTTGAAAGGGAACGGTTCTGGAAGTGCTTAAAGTGAGGTAATTTTTGAAGAAAAAAAAACGCGTTTTTCTGTCAGTTCTGGGTAATGTCACCAGCCTCCCAAAAAAGTGCAATTAGAGTTCCTACATCTTTATAGGTCATTGACCTCGAAATTGTATATCCACGCATTGTCCTCTTCCAGGAGATTGAAAAGTTTCAAATTATTGAAAAATTGAGATTTTTGAGTGAGAAGAAAATAAAATATACTTCACTGGGTACCAAAACCGGATCTAATCAGCGTCTGTTGATGCAAAAACATTATTTTGATTACAATTGTTTTTAATTTCCTTGCAGTCTTGCCAACTTTTGATTTTTGTAAAAATAGATTTTCACCATGAAAAATTAGAAAATTTGATTTTTTATAAAAATTGAAAGTTCGCAACACTGCAAGAAATTTTTTATAATTTTTAAATCAAAATAATGCAGTAATGGCAAAAACACATTTTTTTTCAAAAGTGATCCCACTTTCAGCACCCCTCCCCACGGTCCCCATTTCAGCAAGGGGTCTTAAATTTACTTTGGTTCATCTTCAACTCAAAATGAATCACCACCTTAGTTTTGGTCAAAATCTGAGGTACAGATTTGATTTTTTTTCAACTTCACCTTAGAAATTGTAATTAAAAAAAAAATCTTTCCCAACTTTTTTAAAACCATATCTATAAAAAAAATTCGTCAAATCGTAAAGTTCAGAGACAACTCAGAGGGGAGGGGGACTTTATTATGTATTCATATGGCCCAACCTAAAAATAGAAAGAGCCTTAAAATTGGGAAACCCCAAATACAATTTTTATAGGTAATAATTCTAATATTCTTGTGGCTCCTTCCATTTTTAGATTAGGTAGACCATATTAACATACAAGCAATTTTGTTGGCCTTTCTGAGATCTACAATTTGGCAACGATTTAAATTCGAAATGTCTGAAAAAATATTCCAAAAACCAAAACGAAAAATTACAATGAAGTATCCAAGCCCCTTCAGTTTCAAAAATAGGCAACATAATATGTTCCTGAATGTTTTTATTGCTCTCATCCAGCTACTATGACGAACCGTTTTCATTTCAATCGAAGTAGTGGACACCTTGTATTAAAAAAAATTCAAGTAAAAAAATGAACTGTCATTTGAATACATTTGTAAATTCTTTCTCTCTGGGTTTGGACTATTAGATCCATTAGCAATACATATATTGTATTTAAAACTCACTTGCATGTTTTTTTATCAACTTCCGGAATATCATACGAACAAAGAGATGGCAATTCGTCAGATTTATCTGCACAATCTTGCTTACCATTACATTTTCCAGTACTATCGATACAAGCTCCATAAGCGCATCTAAAGCTGTACGATGGGCAGCTGAAAAAAATACAAATATGTATAAATAATAACCGGAAACAAGACGCAATAAATTTATGTACACAATGAATAGGTGCCTTAAAAAAAAAAAAAAAAAAAAAAAAAAAAAAGACGTACGTGTACAATGCGTCAATAATTCAAATTATTAAAAATAATGAGGCAAAATATGTTATTAAATAACACAAGGCAGTAATGAAAAATAATTGCAAAAAGTACTCATAAAAATTAATTTCTATCAAGTCAAAAAATCTTTCAACCTGTTGTTCCTTCAAATTCAACTTATGCATCACACTCAACATTTATTCAACAATTCTTGTTTTTTTTACAAGAGAGCCCGGTTAAATTCAAATCAGCTGAAAATCCTTCTCTGATCGAACTCCATTTAAACTTATGATCCTTATCATAATGTATAATGTGGGTAACACCATAATATGATTTTTATTCAATAAAAAACTTTACTTTCTAGACAGAACCTCAATTTTAATTAATTTTGCGAAATTACAAACCCCTTGATTTATTTTTATAAGCTGTTTACTAACACTTGCCCCTATTAAAGGTGTATTCAAATATGCATACTACGTATGAAGACATTGTTCCTCGTTTTCATCAGAACTATCTGAGCAGTCTTTTATTCCGTCACATACCAATGATTCACCAATGCATTGTCCATCTTGACAACGGAATTGTGTGCTGAAAAAATTTCACCAATAATGTTCTATTCGTTTAAATACTTAATGCTATGAGTAATTCAACTGATAAGTATGTACAATACAAATATAACATCTAGGTACATAATGAATACATTATATTTATTAACAATGAGTGAATTCATAAAGCTAAAACTTCTACTTACTCGGTACAATTTAGAATTTCTCTTTTGGATCTCGCTAATTTAAAATCACTGAACGAGTAACTTGCTGTAAAAAAGTACAAAAGAATTAGACTTGTAAATTATTAGAATAAAAAATAAAAATACATTTCTTTGTTGCGACAAAATCATTCGAAGGTTAGGTATTTGAAATTTTTAAATATTATTTTGGTTCATTTTTTTTCGATCAGCATTTCTGACAAATACTACAAATATTTGACGATGTACATATCTAAATATACCTACGATATATTGAGAAATATTTTGATATGAAAACCTTGAAAACGCCGTTAATATGTAAATTTTTCAAATATAATTCGCAACATATTGTATCAAATGCATTTCATTGAATTAAAATATATATCAAAAAATATTAATTAAGGAAAATGATATTTTACATAATTTTTTCGAGTCAACTTACCGTTAAAATTTAGACTAAAATATAATAAAAGAAAACAAATACTGAAACTATTATGATTCTTCATTATCCTAATTATTCGCGCAATCGACTCCATTTTTATAAAACGTACAATAGAACATGCATATAAACAATTATAAATACTAAAAAATTGTAGAAAGCATTTCAAACGCGTGAATAAAAGATCGAATTTCGTTCAATATGAGGAAGGAATATTAGCTGTGCTAATAAACGCTAGTCATAGGAGCACCTACTGTTTAGTACTGATAGTGTGAACAACTTGTTTTTCAACTTCTCGATCATCGACGTCACATCATAATTATATTTCTATCAACGCAATTATTAAAATAAGGACCAATTAGAAAATAGCTTTAATCTCTGAAATTTACGAAATGAAGTTTGCATGCAAATATCTTTGATATACAGTCGAGTACCTAGTAAGCCTATTAAAAATCCAACTCGAGTCATAATACATGAAAATGTTGAGCAGTCATTTGTCAGACAAACGCGAATGCAATGTTTTTTGTCTGGGGAATTACCCGAGAAGATTTCTGTGTATTTTTTACAGGTGCGATACGTAGACGTACTGATTTTCCGGTTTTTCGCTTTCGGTAATCATTCGAATAGCTTGGAGATAAGAAACCTTAAATTTATTTGCGAATGGCTATGTTTCAAGAATTCACTAAATTGCGTAGTTATACTTCATTATACAAAAAAAAAAAAAAAAAAACTAATAACATTATTTATTCCGAATTGCAGAATATAAAACATAAATCCATTCGATCTATCTTCTCGTATTTCAGTATATAAATTAAGGTACCTGAATAAAAAATACGAGCATACATTTCGAAGGTGTTTATTCCTTAAAATATGTTTCTCAGAATAATCAACTTTCAAGTATTGAAAACATACATCGTTCATTTTGTTCTTTCAACGTTAATCTACATTAATAAAATAAAATTATGAAAAAGACAAAAATTTTCAAAGAAATTAAATACATTAACGGTACCTAACAATTAAATGAAATTAGTCCACGCTCGCTGCACAACGATTAAACTCGTCCGATGCACCAATACTAGTAAAATTTCGCGGTACACAAAATATTAGATGCTTATGTACAAAACACAATACAAAGGTGGAGTATATAAGAAAATATACGAGCATACATCTTGTGAAAAAAATTCGCTTGCAAGGTTCAATGCCATGTTTCTTCGCTCATCATTGTATCCAGTTCTTTATCTAAACTAGCTTTCGTCGTGGACATATACTGATCTAACTCTCTGTCTAATTCTTCTTTGGTAGGTACACGTCCGCGACCGAAGGAGTTTCCTCTGCCTCGGCCCATATCAGCGCCACGACCTCGGCCTCTTCCACGAATTCGACTTCTGTTTGAACAAATACAGAAACGTTATTCGAATCCATCGAAATTTCAACGATTAAAAATAAAGAAAAGCAAGAGATAATTACCTGAAACTTCCTCGACCTCTTTTACGTCCAATATTGTTACCATTATTCGAACGGAATCCGCCTCCTAATTTCGGTCTGTATGATCTCAAATCATTTCTCGAAGTATTTCTTAAACTTCCACCTCGTCCTCTTCCGTAGCCTCTTCTACGTCCGGAATATTGACCTCTCAGAGAAGTTCCAGCTTCTGAAATTGCAATCAGTAGGTAATCAAGTAGAGATGAGAAATATTTACACTACATAGGTAAATTTTGATGACTAACCAGGGTATCTAGAACGAGATTTACTCCTACTCCTGAATCTACTATTGCTTTGAGATCGTGCTCGACTACGACTCCGAGAACGAAATGGTAATCTGCTTCTAGATCGACTCCTCGATCGACGACCTTTCGAAAAATATTCAATGAAAATCCGGTAAATAACGAAACGTCGGAACATTTTCCCGTCGGGCATACTGTATTTTTAATGCAATCATGACGCAATACTCACGAGCGACTTTATTAGCGACAAAAGGACTTCTGGCTCTAGATCTACGCTGTGCAGCAAGAATTGCGTTTTCAGTACCGCCTGTAACGGAAATGAAAATTAAGTTCCTCGATGAATATTAAAACATCTCAAATTCGTACAAATGAAAATATTGTATTACCTAATCCACGGTTCAGTCCCCGAGTCAATGGCGATTTTCCAGCCAGGCTACCACGACCACGTCGTGCACTAAAACCGCGAGGTAATCGTAAACGTTCTCTAACACTAATGGCTCCCGGAGTACCGAGCCTCGTTTTGATAGATTCCTAATTTAAAATATAAACCGTTAGTCAATCACAATTGGTAATGTAAAAATCAATGAAAAACATACGAACTCTTCTTAATGCAGCAGCAACAGAAGGACGTCTTTCCATTTGTTGGGCCAATCTTCTATTTCGACCGGAGGCCAATTGCTGCATAACTCGCTCACCGGATGTAGAAGCTTCTTTTGTCTTTCTAATCTTAGTGAAGCTGTAACGAACGAAGGATTATTAACGGTTCTATACGAAGATTCGGTAAAATATGCAATTGGAATTGATCTCACCGTTCATGAAGAGACATCGCGGTAGCATTTTTAACCACAATTTGTTTCAGAGACATCGCGTTCTGCAAAATAATATTCAATTAGATCGATGTACGAGACAGGGCAAAATTATGAATAACGATGTAATTTTCAATTTCATCAGATAACGTAATCTAAATCACGAAGTAAAGGCATAAGTAGAAAACTGGGTAGATATTTATTTTCCAAAAAACGTAATCGAAAATACATATTCGACGATGAACAAACCTATTACATTCAAAAGCCACTTTTACGAATGATTTACTACACTCGATTTTATTTTAAAATTTCCACGCAAAATGAAATAATACTCTAAGAGCAGCCTTCGCGAAACTATTTCAGCACGTATAGTTCTTATTTTCGCTACCAAATATAACATGACTCATTCTAAAAACGAAATCATCTTGATTATTTTGAATAAAAACAGACGCCGCTAACGGACGGACGCGACGAAACTTTGACCAATACGTTCTTCGCTATCAAAACAAATATCATCTTTCATGTCAAGAAAACACCTGAATATAATACCTTTTCAAGCAATACAGATTAATTCAGTGCAAAAATTGATATCGAACCGATAATACGTAATACAAATACTTACTCAGGTCTTCGAATTGAATGATACCGATTTTCTAAACAGCAAACTGCAACATGCAGTACGGCGTATACGATCGGAATTTTTATAAATCAACAGAGTAGTCTGAACTTCAAGTCATTTCAGCGTGAACTATTCAAATTAAACTTTGGAAATGTAACACATGATACGATTAATTATTAAAAATAGCTATTCAGCATGAAATTTACAACAGTAGAAAGCTTTACATAAAATTAAATCAAACGCACATCTTCGTAACTTCCATCTTCCATCGAGTTCATTGCATTTTCATGGTACTGGAACAAGGAAAGTGTAAATTGAAAAGCTTCTGATTTGAGCCGTTGGTAGGTAAAGAGCGCTAGTGTGCAAGTAAATTGAGTAGGTATATAAAAATATGATTTTGAATCAGCCAGAGAAGGTTGAAAGTCGCTGAAAGCTGAAAGTTTGATTAAAAAGTGATAAGAAAAATAACATTGATCTTGTTCTTGAGTCGGTGTTACAGTTATAACCTTCAAAATTTGCTAACCGTTCTTTGAGGATCCGACACTAGTCGATAAATAAATTAAGTTCAAATTTTCGGTTTTAAATGTATCTGTAAGTTAAATTTAAAATACCTAAAACTTGATTTCTCGTCATTCCAACTCTCAAAATGTCTACTATAGTTCGGTCGCGATGTGCCAATGTAGTGAAAAAATTGTTCTCCTACGAATCGTTGAACAATTTCACTTATGCGACAGGAGCTTCTACTCGTTTTCAGTTCCACACATCAGCATTTCTAAATGGTATGGATAAAGTTATTCTAAAGAATTATTCTCTCAGCCTTGATCTTATGTTATTATTATTATTGGTTTTTACAGTCAAAGGAATGGATGTCAAGATGCCATCCTTATCACCAACCATGACTATGGGCACTATTGTAAAGTGGCATAAGAAAGAAGGTGATGCTATTGCTCCTGGAGATGTTCTCTGTGACATACAGACAGATAAAGCTGTAATGTCGTTTGAAACCGAAGAAGAAGGCATCTTGGCCAAAGTGCTGGTAAATATGGAGTTTAACAAATTAGAACCGAGAGCAAACTTGATTCTTTCTTCAAAGTTTTGAATGAAACTTTCTCAATTTCTTCATAAATATGTCACATTCTAGATTCCCGAAGGTACTGCAGAAGTTCAAGTCGGGACTCTGATCGGTTTGATAGTAAACGAAGGTGAAGACTGGAAAAGTGTCGAGATTCCCAGTGGTTCAGAAGAGAGTGTTGAAGCGACGTCTGAATCAAGTGATGGTGCTACTGATGAAGAACTTGGTGAGTTGATTTTCATTTTTAATCAAATTTTCTAATCAGTCCATTTGTAATTGATTTTTTGTGGTTATATAGGAATTCAACGCGTTATGATGCCATCTCTATCCCCTACCATGACCGAAGGCACAATCGTAAAATGGTGCAAACAAGAAGGTGACCCAGTGGCACCAGGTGATGTGCTATGTGAAATTCAAACTGACAAAGCAGTCATGTCATTTGAAACTGAAGAAGAAGGAATTTTAGCTAAAATATTGGTTGGTGTATTGAATTGAAAAGTGCGAACCATAATTCATCCTTCATTATTACTCATCTTGAATTAATTTTTTGTTCAGGTCAAAGAAGGTTCATCTGGAATTCAAGTGAATTCGATGATCGCCATCTTAGTTCCAGAAGGAGCAGATTGGAAGAATGTAAAAGTTCCTTCCGCAAATGCTAAACCAGCTGCGACAGCTGATAAAGTTACCGAAAAACCTCAGAAAGAAACCGTTTCGGCACCTCCTAGTGACCACTCGTATGCTATAATTCATCTATTCTTCAGAGGAATGTTCTTGTTGGCCAAAAAATTATTCCTTTTTTTATAATTGCAGATCTTACGGACCAGCTGTAAGAATACTTTTAGAATTATATCAAATTGACGGTACCAAAGTAACCCCTACTGGAAGAAATAAGAAACTATTAAAATCAGATGTTTTAAGTTATGTTACCGCTAATAAATTACAACCAAAACCACCAGCACCAGGTAATGAATGGTTTCACTAAATTTTAATCCTTTTTTACTTTAATTTAATTGTTTTTTAATTCGTAAATTTTCAGTTCCATTACCGAAAAAAAGCTCAGCCGCAACTGCTACAGATGAAATTACCTACACTAGAAAAACCCTCGAGAAATATACAGATATTGAATTATCATCTATGAGAAAAACTATTGCAAATAGATTAACAATATCCAAGGTACAAGCATAATTATATCTTTATTTCGCTGTATTTCAAAAATAATCTCATTTATATTTCACCATTTTTCCAGACAACCATTCCTCATGCATATGCTACAGTTACCGCCGAAGTCGATCAATTATTGTCGTTACGAAAACAAATGAAATCTGCAGGCGTAAATGTTTCTGTAAATGATTTCGTCATCAAAGCTGTCGCTTTGGCTTTGAAACAATGCCCTCATGTTAATAAGTTGTACATCAAAGACGAGGTATTTTATTTATTTCAAGTGTGTTTTTATTCGAGATCATTTTCCACTAAAGAATATTTTGTTCGAAAGGTTGTTGATAATTCCAATATCGATATATCAGTAGCAGTTGCAACTGATTCCGGATTAATAACGCCAATAGTGAAGCAAGCTGACGAAAAAGGTGTTGACGAAATTTCCGCCGAAGTGAAAGAATTAGCGAAAAAAGCTCGTTTGGGAAAATTACAGCTACATGAATTCCAAGGAGGCAGTTTTACGTAAGTTGTTTGCTTACATTGCAGCATTTTGATACAACTGATTGATTTTTTATTTTTCTTCGTACGTAGAATCTCAAATTTAGGAATGTTCGGAATTTCGGAATTCAGTGCTATTATCAATCCTCCCCAATGCGCTATTTTAGCAGTTGGCGGTGGACGTCAATTTGTCGGTGAGCTATATAATAATTTTATTCGAGTTTGAAATTTATCATTTATGTGCAATTTTTTTCATTTTCTCTAATGATATAATTTTTCATTTAGATATTAACAAAAACGCGAGAACCAAAATGACTTCTACTTTATCATTCGACTCTCGAGCCATCAGCGAATCGGCAGCTGCAGATTTCTTAGAAACTGTCCAGTGGCTGTTACAAAATCCGGTCAATATTGTTATCGGAGCCAGTAAAAAGGCAAAACGATATGCCTAATTTTAGGCATTTCCTCACGCCTGCTTAGCTGGCGAAAATGAAACGAAAAGATATCTGTCGAGTTATTTATTATTTAATTGTTATTGTTTTTCGATTCGTTGTTTAATTGTTGAATAATGGTACATCGAAGTAAAATGTTTATTTTTTTTTGTTGAAATCGTGTATTTGTAAAAACAATGCTAGGAAAAAATACTCGTAATTTGTCTTCGCTTACTTTGCTTTTTAAAAAATATTTAGATAAAATTAACAAGAAAAAATTATTCGCCAATTTTATGTGTCCGTTTATAATTCTGTCTGTTTTTTTGTCTTTGTTATTGATTCGAGTGTTTTTAAAATGAAATGAATTATGATTATCCACGTATAAAAATATAAAATCAAGCCTTTTCGAGTACTTATTTTGTAATTATATTTGAAACTTATGTACTTTATCGTGAATCGAAAATGAGTGTAATCAGTTCATAATGTGCGAGTAAAACTCTTAAATGCATTCGAGATCCCAAGCTTTATTCAAATTTATTAATGATAAAAGTTTATTGTTATTTTTTATTTTTTTATAATCGTTCGTACGTATTGAAATTTAATTATTACCCCGTTATATTGAATTGTTTCTCTTATCAATTTAAAACGCTATTTCCACCATATTAATATTTATATCGAATAAATAAGATTTTCGTAAAATTTCGAAAGGGAGATTTTCCTGTATATTCAAATGTTAAATTTTTTGAATCAGGATTAAACTTCATGTCAATAAACAAGATTGAATGTATACTGAGAATGTTTGATACCAAAAGAATGCGCAGGAGGGTAATCGACTTGAATCTGAAATACGATAAAATAAACAAATATGAATAAGTAAAGTGTAAAATGGACACAGGGATGCCATTTGATAGGTTTCAATTACCTTTTCAGGAGAATAAGCACCAGGTCCTGGTTTAAGATTGTCATCGGATGGCAACTGGTATCTAGAGCTCACTGAGTAAGCTGGAGATTTCGGTTTGATTATGTCAGCACATGGATTTTCGTATGTACCCGGTCCCGGGATTAAAGCTCTTTCATCACGGAATTCTTTCTGTCGTCCAGAAATGCTAAATGCAGGGGCTGTTCTGATGCTACCTTCGGAACTGCCGCCCAGAACAGCAGGGATGTTGTATACATTTGGAGCTGGAACAGAAAATAAATTTTATTCAAAAATCATTCCCATTAAAGTACCTACATTTAATTTGTATTTTAATAGGTAGGTACGCTTATGATTTATTTTTCGTTCCAGAAAAACTGCAAAAAAATGAAATCCTTTACGTATACGTATTCAAATATTATCACATTATTCGAAAAAGCATCCTTATGTATGCGAAAGTGAAAAGAGTGAAATAGGTATTTGAAATTTTACCTATAATTTTTACTTAATGCATATGAAATACTTCTTAGGTACTTTATAAAAATTGTGCATAAATTTTGCATTGCATAGTGCATCACATTAACATGTATTTATCGCGTGGGTAGTTTAGTTTTCTCAAGGCTATTGAAACATTATCATAAAAATAATATAAAATCCATATTTGACTAAGTGTCCAACAAACATATAGCTGACTGAATTACATATTTACTATGCATTTAACTACTTACCCGACACTTGTATGCACATTTGCTGTCCCATATTCTCTTATCGGTAGATATCAAAACATATAAAATGAGAATGCAAATTCAACTTGATAGGTACCTACTGCATCATGAAAATTTTCATCATTTGTAATAGGTATCCTTTCATGAATTAGATTCTTTGATAACTTCTTGATTATAAATAGATCATTGCCCTCGGATTAGTTTAGCCTACTTTTGTTTGCACTTGGTAGGTACTTTCATGTACAAAAGCCCAAGAGGTTTAGTAATTACTTTCATTAATAGTCGAATATTGACATTCAACGAAATACGAAGGTATTTAACAACACATTTTTAACACGTTATTTGTGAAAAATTTCATTGTAACGAATTAATTAATAATTAATGAGAAAATTATTTCGCATACCTGGAGTATCGCTTGGCCTTTCAAGAGATGTTTTCAAACCAAATGTATATTTCGGAGAATGACCAAGAATAATAGTTCCAGATCTTTCCAATTTATAATGGCCCGGAGCTGTGATAGAAATGATTAAATGATATTATCATAGATTATCTGAAGAGAAAACTAATATACTAAGGATAATAGTAAGTAAATAACTAGGTACCTATTAAAAATTGATTGATATAAAATAAATGAAATAAAGTAACGATATTTCATGTAATGGTACAGCAACCTAAACTAATCAACCTTGAAAGAATGAAAGTGCCATATATTTGCTCCTTCAAATATCTAAGTTGGCAAATCTATTCACTTCCCTGTAATTTAAACTATAGAGGCACCTCTCTGAATTTACATCTCGCAAAATTGCCTTACAAATTGATCGAAAAATTAAACCGTTGAAAGAATGAAAATTGCAGTCTTTTGAAGACTCGCTTCCATGCCCTAGCCCTTCTAACCCAAATTTCGCATGTACATATGTACAAGTTGAGATAGTAAATGGTAGATACCAACCTGGAGTTGTGCTCGGTTTTTCAAGTTGTGATTTTATGCCGAAAGAATATTTAGGAGAATTGTCCAATAAAGTTGCTGCAGATTTTTCGGGACAGTATTCTCCAGGAGCTGAAAATTTAATTTTTTGAATATGTGAATTCTATCAGAAAAAAAAACGACGAAATTGATGACATTTTATAAACAAACCTGGAGTGGTACTTGGCTTTTCAATTTGCGATTTCATTCCAAAAGTATATTTAGGAGAGTTATCCAGCAAAAGGGCAGAGGACTTTTCTGGCGAATATTCCCCAGGAGCTATAAATATTCATTTTTTAGAAATGTTTGAGTAAAGTAGGTACAATTCAAATGTGATGTAAGGATTCGTACCTGGAGTAGTACTGGGTTTCTCTATTTGTGATTTCAGACCAAAAGAATACTTGGGCGAATTATCCAATAGAGTAGCAGCCGACTTTTCTGGACAGTATTCGCCAGGAGCTATGGACAAAAAAATTAATTTCAAAGAATTAAGTGAATATTTAAGAGGGGAAACTGCAATAAAAATTAATTTAAATACAGAAATTGTAGTTTGTGGTACCTACCCGGTGTTAGGCTGGGTTTTTCGAGCTGTGCCTTTATTCCGAAAGAATATTTCGGGGCATTGTCCAAAGCAGAAGATTTTTCAGGTGAGTATTCCCCAGGAGCTTAAAATAGGTACGATGATTAATTTTATAGATGAATATTTACATTATTCAAATACAGAAAATTCAATAAGTAAGTAGGTAGTTAGGTACTTGAGTAGAAAATCGTCAAATGTGAAGGAGAAATAATTACCTGGCGTAGTGCTGGGTTTTTCGATTTGTGATCTCATTCCAAAAGTATACTTAGGTGAATTGTCCAATAAAGTCGCAGCTGATTTTTCTGGGCAATATTCTCCAGGAGCTTTACATAGGGGAATTGAAAAAATAAGTTTATTCTGCCATACTCGACTAGCTGATCACTACAGGGTGTTCCAGTTGCACTGCATCGCGTTCAAACCAGAGATGCCACTACCCAAACTACATAAGTGTACGGATGTTTGCCGACCCTTGGATTTGAAGGGGAAGTTATGCAATAGTCGTGGCAGATGTTTCAAAACGCCGTAACTTCGCTGATAATATAGATAGGCGATTTTTTTTTTAAACTTTCTTGTAAAATTTTTCAAGTTCTACAAAATTGGTTATACTCATGGTATGCCTAACTCTAAAATTGAAGGAGCTGTAATGATTTGAAAATTCGTAGGTTTCATAAGTCCTTCAATTCTCAAGTTATGCAAAATTTTGTTGGAGTAATTTTTTTTGAGCATTTTAAGCTCTACACGATGAGTTAATAATTTTTTGCCCAACTCCAAAATTGAAAACATTAGAGACAATTTTGAAAAAATGTTGAAAAGAAAAATTGAATTTTGAGACAAAATGTCACTTGTTATCTTTTTAATGGTTGTAACTTGTAGCTCCTTCAATTTTGAAGTTGAGCAAAAAATTATTAGCTCATTTTGTAGAGCATAAAATACTCAACAAAAAATTACTCCTCTAAAACTTTGCATAACTTGAAAATTGAAAGAGTTATGAAACCTACGAATTTTCAAATCATTAGTTCCTTCAGTTTTAGAGTTAGGCATACCATGAATATAACCAATTTAATAGAACTCGAAAAGTTCTAGGAGAAAACTTGAAAAAAAATTGCCTATCTATATTACCAGCGGAGTTACAACGTTTTAAAACATCTGCTAAGACTAGTGCATAACTTTTCCTCTTCAAATCCAGAGGTCGGCAAACATGAATACACTTATGTGGTTTGAGTAGCTGCATCTCTGATTTGAAGGCAATGCATTATGACTGGAACACCCTGCATACCGGGTGTTTCATAAATGAGACACCTCCTTCAACCCAGTACACAGTTAGCCCATCCAGAAACCAAGCATGACTGCTTGCATACCCTTCCAGTTGCAGTCACAATATTGTTTTAGTGGATAGTTTTGTAAAAATGCTTCTAAATGTAAAATTAATTTTGGATCTATGGAAGATTGAAAATTGAAAAGGTCAGTTGTTTACACGAGATACCTACTCTCATGAGTTAATAATTAGCTGGATAAATTTTTGAGTTGGTATTTCAACAAAAATGATAAAATTTTGGAATTTTTTTCACCTTTTTTAGAATATTTTGTTGGAAATTAGAATTTGTTTGAAATTGATATTTAAAAAAAGAAGTAGATAAATACCTCTCTGCTTAGTCGGCAGGAAGTTTCCCATACCCGGTCTCACATCCCTATCTGTTAATGATAGGCAGCCAGCAACACACAAAAGTATATTGAGTTGCGGTTTTGAAGAAAATCACCTGGAAAGGTAGGAAAAAGTCTTTGCAAAACAATTTGTGGTTGTGGTATACACTTTTTATTTTTGAAGGGGCTACAACAATTCTTGTTCAGGTATATAGCCCCTTCAAAAATGAAAAAAGGTAAAAAGTGTATACCACAAATTTTTTGCAAAATTTTTTTCCTACCAGCCTACGTACTTGAAATAATTATTTTGGTAATCCTTTTGTCGATGCTAGCCTGCTAGGCAACCATCAACATACAAAAGTATATTAAATCGCATTTTTAAAAAAATTACCAAAATCATAATTTTAGGTACGTAGGGTGGTAGGGAAAAAATGTTGCAAAAAAACTTGTGGTACCTGGTACCTATACACTTTTTACCTATTTTCATTTTTGAAGGAGCTATATAATTGAGAATTACTGTAGTCCTTTCAAAAATAAAGACAGGCAAAAGTGTATACCAGAAATTTTTTTCAAAAACCTTTTTCCCATTACCCTAGGTACCTGGCAATAGACATTATGATTTCGGTAATTTTTTTAAAAAACACAACTCGATATATTTTTATCCGTTGATGGTTGCCCACCATAAACAGGCAGGGGCATGGGTTCTGAGACTGGGTTTAGGAAACTTCCCGTCGGCTAAGCTACAAGTTGTTACCAACCCTTTCCCAAAAAAATTACAAAAAATTTCATTCCTTGCAACGATTGACAAACCTGCATACTTGAATTCAGAATGGGTTGCCTACTTATTGGATTGAAGGAAATATCTTACTCTTACTTAAGAAACAACCTGCATCATTAAATAAAATATTGCAAGGTTACCTGGTGTAGTACTGGGCTTCCATAGTTGCGATTTCATTCCAAAAGTGTACTTAGGAGAATTATCTAGTAACACTGCTGCTGATTTTTCTGGCGAATATTCTCCAGGAGCTGCGAAATTTGAAACATAAAAAAGTTAAAATCATACCAAGAAAATAGCTAGGTAGGTGCATTATTATTGAAAATAAACTGTGATTGAACAAAAACAAAAAAGTGGGCTATGTTGTTATCAAAAGTAGGTAGGTAGACTAGGTAATATGTACCTGGAGTGGTACTTGGCCTTTCAATTTGAGATTTCATTCCGAACGTGTATTTTGGGGAATTGTCTAACAAAACTGCCGCCGATTTTTCTGGCGAATATTCTCCAGGAGCTACATAAAGTGTATTTTGGAAAAGTGAATGCTCAGAAAAAAGTAAACAAGGAAGGATAAAACGAATACAGGAGAAATTATTTCAATACCTGGGGTAGTACTGGGTTTTTCAATTTGTGTTTTCGTTCCAAAAGTGTATTTGGGAGAATTATCCAATAAAGTGGCAGCTGACTTTTCGGGCGAATAGTCTCCAGGAGCTACATAAAGTGCATTTTGGAAGTGTCAGTGCTCAGAAGAAAAAAAAACAAAACTGGAAGGGTACTCAATATGAGTACAAGAAAAATTATTTCTATACCTGGGGTAGTGCTGGGTTTTTCAATTTGTGATTTCATTCCAAAAGTGTATTTGGGAGAATTATCCAACAAGGTGGCTGCTGACTTTTCGGGCGAATAGTCTCCAGGAGCTACATAAAGTGCATTTTGGAAGTGTCAGTGCTCAGAAGAAAAAATTGGAAGGGTACCTACCCAATACGAGTACAAGAGAAATAATTTTTATACCTGGGGTATTACTGGGTTTTTCAATTTGTGATTTCGTTCCAAAAGTGTATTTGGGAGAATTATCCAATAAAGTGGCAGCTGACTTTTCGGGCGAATAGTCTCCAGGAGCTACATAAAGTGCATTTTGGAAGTGTCAGTGCTCATAAGAAAAAAAACAAAACTGGAAGGGTACTCAATATGAGTACAAGAAAAATGATTTCTATACCTGGGGTAGTGCTGGGTTTTTCAATTTGTGATTTCATTCCAAAAGTGTATTTGGGAGAATTATCCAACAAAGTGGCTGCTGACTTTTCGGGCGAATAATCTCCAGGAGCTACATAAAGTGTATTTTGGAAGCGAGAGTGCTCAGAAAAAATAAATTTGGAAGGGTAATACGAATACAAAAGTAATGATTTCTATACCTGGGGTATTACTGGGTTTTTCAATTTGAGATTTCATTCCGAAAGTGTATTTAGGCGAATTATCCAATAAACCAGCGGAACACCTTTCTGGGGAATATTCTCCTGGTGCTGCACAAAGGTAAATTATGTATTACATTTAGAAAATTCTGAGGAAAAAAGTATATAATGATGAAAAAATTATATAAATAATCTTACCAGGAGTAGTACTGGGTTTTTCGATTTGTGATCTCATGCCAAAAGTATATTTAGGTGAATTATCCAATAAAGTGGCAGCTGACTTTTCGGGCGAGTATTCTCCAGGAGCTGCGAATTAGGTAAGAATCGTGACAAGGGGAATTTTTATGAGTAAAACAGATCATGTGAACCGTACCTGGAGTAGAGCTTGGTTTCTCAATTTGTGATTTCATTCCAAAAGTATATTTGGGCGAGTTATCTAAAAGAGTCGCTGCGGACTTTTCTGGGGCATACTCTCCTGGAGCTATAAATTGATAAGTATGGTTTCATCAATCGTGATAAAATTAAAATTATACAAAATTTTCATTCCAAACATAAATTTTTTCATATAATAATTTCTAAATATATATAAATCTAATTGTGCCATTTATGAAAAAGTGAGAATTTCACGTGCGGTGCTCGTGTTCATGATCAATACTTGGAGTGATTGATAGGTAGCAACGAATTATAATGAAAATGAAAAATGGATATGTATGTTTACCTAGCACATTTTTTCTCTATTTCAACTGAATCAATTCAATAGTGCAAAACAAGTTTTTCAACATAAAAAGTAGACAGAGGTAGGTACCTACTGTATCAATTTATTCACAAATAACAACGAATACGTATGCGTAAAGGTACGTCGAACTTTCATAATACTTGTTGGAATCTAATGAAGATATCATATTAGTTTTCCATCTTCCTTATTATCACGAATTTGATATAGGTACTTAAATAAACTGAGTAGGTAAATATTTCTAATGAATAGGTATTTTGAAATTAGTAGATATTTTAATAGGTTTAGGTATCTATGTAAATATTGTAATAATGTAGCATGTTACAGTTTTTTATCTTACCAGGAGTGAGACTAGGTTTATGAATTTGTGTTTTCAATCCAAACGTATACTTGGGAGAAGTATCCAATATCACATTAACTGATTTTTCTGGGCTATAGTCACCAGGAGCCGGAGTAATTTCATGTTTACCTTCTCTATTACGTGAATATAAGGAGATCGCTGGAGGTGTATCTTTACCTATTTAACAAATGAAAAAGATTTTCAAAATATTGAAAAATCTAGGGTTTTCCCCGTTGTATACCTAATCGAATAAAATTCAACTCCAACCCACCTTTTGCACTGAGACCGGTCACATTGTATTGTCCAGGTCCTGGTCCAACACTTCCATTCCTACCGTCGTGCCTAAGAAATAAAATGGAAAAAAAAGATAAGTACAATAGGCACCTACCTACTTATCAAAAATTTACAATCCTGATTATCAATTGAACTTACTTTAACCCAAAAGAGAAAGAAGGTGCTCTTCCAACTTTCGAATCACTCGACACATTACCTAAAATATTAATTAAGCAAATGAAATCATATCTAGGCATCTAATAAATTTATGAATAGGTAATTGCATTGTGATTCATTGAAACTAACCCATCAAAGGTGTTAATGCAACACATGCGGGGCCAGGACCAGTAAATTCTGCTGCTATTGGTCCTCTCCTTTTGGTAGGAGTCCAAGGTCGTTGTTGAAAGCCACCCATTTTTAATTAAAATTTCAGATAAACCTTGATAAGAGAAATCAAACAAATTTATGTACTTCCTATTTGTACAATATTAATTGTGAAATCTATTGTTGCTCAATTTCGTTCAAAAATAATTCGATAGGAAACATTGAACAAGCTTAATCAATCGATATAACTTGATAGGGAATAAATTCTTGAAAACGATGTTAGGATACAATCTGATTTTGAAGATACAATAACAATCTTCCAAGATAATAATAGGTATCTATCCGCGTAGTGCTAGGTAAATACCTACCTACTTAATGAGGCGAATTGAAATTTAGTGAAAGGAAAATTAACATTTTTTCGAATACCTATAATGATAAAAATTTTGTATCTCCGACTTGATTTATCCCCCCTCCCAAAACACGCAGGTTAAGATTGAAAAAAAAACGAGATTTTTCTGAGAAACTCTTTTGTTTGCTTTAATTACTACATTTCAGTTGGACAATGAATAATTTAAACATCCATAATTTTCATCCTTCCCTCCCTCCCACCCTCCTTAAGCCCTTATCATTTTAAAAAAACATGTGTATACGTGGCAAAAATCATTTATTAGATAATTTAGGTTCATTACCCCGATCCCTACACATAATTTAAATGTTTTCAAAGTAAATTGGAAAACTAAAAATTGGAGAAAATGGTAGTTACACATACTTTTTTTTGCGAAAAATTAATTAAACAATTGAATAGGCAGTCACTTATTTGTACATCTACAAATTCACCTCAATTTTTCCACACAGATATAAAATCACAGGAAGGCAATTAATAAAAAATAAAAAAAATCGTCAAATAAGTAGGTAGGTACTTACAACTGAGAAAATTTTTACCACCAAAACAATTTATAAAATTCACCCAAAACAAAAATTTCAATAAATCATTAAAAGGTTGGAATTCGTAAAAAGAAAAAACAATTCACTGCAAATTTTCTTCAAAAAAGCACTTCACGATTTTAGAATCAAAAAAATATGAAATTCACAATAAAAATAAACAAATAAACGCGACACTTTGAAATGGTATCCTACAAATACTAAAATTTAAGCTGAAAATAATACATCCACAATTGCAAATACCGAAATACGTACCACTTTGCGACAAAAGTAAGGTAAATTTGTGTCAGAATGTAACAACACGACGCTTAACCGATATTTTAGAACCGTCACTACTTGGTACTGCAAAACTTTCGAGTATCAGTATTTTATCCTCGGTTTATTTTGTTTTTTGTATAACGCACGTTCCGCTACCTACGCCATATAAACTCGTCGTAATCGAAGTAAAATTGTTACTTTAAACGGGAACCAAAATGATCAACTGGTGTGCCTACAGAAGAGATGAATAAACCTGGCGATAAGGAGAAGAGAGGGGTGAGGGGTGTGAAAAAAAACATCTCGAGAATAGAATTGATTTCATTGCATTCGATACGTTTTGTAAATTGCATAATAAGACTGTATCAGGAACTGATTATAAATTCGCAAAATGAACTAGGTACTTACTTGGGTATAATAAATATGAAGGTACGAGTATATGGAAATATGGAATATGGATCGAGCTTGATCTTTTTCAACTTTTTTTTAACCGGAAAATAGTCTTTGTATGTTCATATATGTTATAAAATGTATCTACTTATATGTAGGTCTAGGTTCATAATTTTCTTCGTGAATTTCTTCTACCTATCTTATTTTAAGTAAAAATTGAAATGTATCATTGAAAAAAGACCTAAAAATCATTTTTTTTTTAATGATCACAACTAATTTTAAATTGATCTACAAAAAAAATGAAAAAAAATTAGACTTTAGGTTATTTTTTATAGCCTACCTTCATTTCAAAAGAGATACAACCTTTTTGCTCTGAGGTATTAAACTCATTATATTCTTCCTTCCTCTTCAATCATTCCTATATCCTGATTTTCTCATGATTAGCTAACTGTCCTTCAAGCCAACACTCATTTTTTGATTCTTAAATGGTAAGTTAACCATTAGCAAATCTTCTTATTGACCTTTGAGATACCAATTAGTATTTACCTACTTTTATTAGAATACTCATAAAGTAGGTGGCATTTCAAAAAACTGTACCTATTTATTCTCAATATTTGAAAAGTTTATTCTTCCAGTTTATTTCGCATTTGAAAATCAACACCTTATGGCGTTGTTTTTACGTAGGGTATTAATGTAATGAGCGGTCATCATGAGCTACGTGTTCTTCTCAATATCACCATAATCTAACCACCGCGATTTAATTTTGGGAAGTCGTTGCGACTGTAACTAGTAAACCAGTTTCCTAGTATGGTAACGCTACGAGTCTGGTTTTTGAATCGTAACGTTGGCGGTTTACAAACCTCTTGCGTTTTCGCATCGTATTTCCAAATACGGTTACACTCAGAATACTCAATATACCTCAAAGATCGAATTTCATTCGCAAAATAACATCTATAGTTCATAGCCATAGATACAGCTAATGGTACAGTTAACGACAAGATGACTACTATTATTTTACGTAAACCGAAGACCTTCGAAATTACATCGCGAGTTTGAAGCTTACCA
The DNA here is from genome assembly GCA_900064475.1 of Pseudococcus longispinus. Lineage (NCBI taxonomy): Eukaryota > Metazoa > Arthropoda > Insecta > Hemiptera > Pseudococcidae > Pseudococcus > Pseudococcus longispinus. The sequence goes on from FIZU01058280.1 coordinate 30,069, forward strand.
GATTCGAGATGTAGGAATCGAGTGGTCATAGTTCACTCTGGAACGTTAATGAACTGACATTTTTACAGTTTGGTCATCAAATCTTTGTTTTATGAGGAATAATCTTCGTTTGAGGAACGTTAATGTACGGAGAACTTGAGAAGAAAGTAAATTCGGAACGGAAATGATTTTTTTCGAAAATACTCGTAGGTACTTAGAATGAGTAGGTATAAGTATCTTGAAGTACCTACCTACCCATGTACCTACTTCATATAATCAATAATTTTACATAGTTTATATATTACGAGTTCTAATTACAATATTACTCTTGAAAGGCAATGTACGTAGGTACTTTGTGGTCACCCACTCGTTTGTTTGCTGCAGTTGACATTGATTCTGTCATTGAAAAAAGTGTACTTTATCACAATTGCATATAGAAGTCTGTTCAACTATCGATACGAGTAAAAGGATTTATAGTCTGTTGTATTCTCCTTGAAATAGAATGATAACAAATAACATTTCATTGAACTGAAATGGCAAATGGGTTTGAAAAATATCCGCTCGGAAGGAATTAAAACAACAAAACAAATATTGGTAGGTAATTAGGTATTCTTAATTTAAAGCATCAAGTGTACTTACCTATCTACAATCTACTTACATACGTGGAAATTCAAAAAGCGATCTTACCTTCTTATCTAGTAATTCTTATGTTCACGTGTAAAATGGCTAGGGCTGTGGGTATACCTACTTTTCATTCGATGATTATTTTATGCTTGGTGAGAGATAATAAATACTTCCAGTGTATTTTAAATGTATCACTGAACACTGAACTAATTAATATGTATCATTAATGTATGTCACTTCATATAAGTATAATCGCAATTAATAGTTACTGTAGTTACTTAAATAGGTATGTATGGGAATTAAAAAATGCATTCTGAAATAATTCATATTAAATACTTAGCTTCGAGTTCAAATACTTAAATCTGCCAAGAGACATGGGTATGAACAGAGATAAAACTTGATTTCAAAAAAAGGGAGGGAGGGGGTGAAACTAAAAATTTGCAGACAAATATTTCTCAAAAATTGATATCTTGCTGACAAATATCTTTTTCTGTTGAAAGGCTGTGGTGTGGTAAGGGGGTCAATCGGCTCGAATTTTAACATTTTTTTTCAGGGCTTCCTATTAGTTGTGGTGAAGTATGATTTTAGAGCTTATGCGGAATCCTTTACCTCACCTCCGGGGGGGGGGGCTGCTCTCCCGAAAAGTGATTTTAAACTAAAAAATGCTATCTCATTGAGTTTCCCATCGATTTTCATCAAACTTGGTATGTGGGTACAGGTACTCAAGGAGAACGTTGTAAAAAATTTTCAGATTTTTTCGACCCCTATAATGACCTTGAAATCGACTTTGAAAACTCAAACCACCACAGAGGGCACAATTTTGACGCGGGCACAAAAAAAATTGTTTTATTATTTTTCAGACCATTTTGCACAACTCAGAATTTTTTTGATTTTTACCAGAGGGGAGGGAGGATCATACCTAAATTTTCAAAAACCTGTTTATTTAGCTCACTTTCCTACCTTAACTAGTTCATTTGTGGTCGAAACAATTTTTTCTTGCAATATATCATCAATTACACCAAAATACACCATCGACCTGCATTTAAAGCAAATTCGTTCATTTTTCCCCTCTTTTCCAATTTTCTTTTAAAATATCTGAATGACGCCATTTTGGGAACTTACGCAACCTCTTCCGAAATGAGCTAGGAGCCTAAAAATCATGTCTGAACTTGTTTCAAGTCGATATCCGTAAAATATTGCAATTTCAGCAAAATCGGGAAACTTAATTTTTTTTCAACTTTTTTCACGTAAAATTGTTTAAAATCAAAAATACTCAATTCATGAAAAAGAGTAAAAAAATTAAAGTTTCTCGATTTTGCTGAAGTTGCAATTTCTAAAAACTGGCGAAATGTTGGCAATATTTCAAAATTAACGATTTTGTTAAGTATTTAAAATATGCTGATTTTTTGTAGATTTCGAGAGTAAGAACGTGCTTTCCGCCTATGCTTCAACGTCACAATATCATTTAGAGAACTGACTCATTTAAAAGTTCTGACCTTCTTTTTAGAAAACAGACATTGAAACATTTCCCTCAAAATAAAGGAAATTTTTGTGCTTTGAGACAGGTTTTTACATTTTTTCCTATTGTGCCCCTTGAAGTTGGAGGGAAATTTTGAAAAGTGGCTCGTTCAGATGTTCAAACCTTCTTTTAAAAAACATGCATTAAAATTTTTTCGATAATAGGTTTGCTAAATATAGAGACATGTGTGAAAAAGATCAATAAACACGTTCCAAGGTATAACAGTTGCTCTTAACCAAAGATTTTCTATTTCCTTACTTGTGAACTATGAGAAAAAAAATATTGAACAAAAAGTTCCACAAAGGCGTGAAAAATCAACTTTAAGAAATATATTCGCAACAAAGGATAATGTTTGGAAGTCAGTGACACACCAATACCAAAGGCGAATTTGTAATTTCAAAGCACCTTTACCATAGTGCAACGAAAGAAATGCAAATTTCCGAAAATTAATGATATGAATTGTAATTTTTGGGAAACAATGGCCAAAAATATTCAAAAAGGAGGAAGCTGCCCTTTGCTTTTTTCTATTCCTCTACATAAGGAGCTGAACTCTTTACTGGTTTCATAATATCTACTTTTACCCATTTAGATTTTTTTCCACCAATGGTGAACTCCTCATTGATCGAGTAAATATATGATTAAGTGTAATGACAATAAGATAGGTAGTTAGATGCTTAGATGGGTTCAAGATGGTAAACGTCATATTCCGTTACGGTTGTAGTTAATATCTAGCGGAAGAAAAGTCATGTTATAGTTAAACCCCTCAATTACACGGTCAATGTTATTTTTAAAAAGGTAACTCCATAATGTCCATTTATCTGGTAAACTCTTTTAGTTCCATGAGCAGCTCAGTTATAAGTCAATAAGGCATCGAGTACCTACCTCATCTAAGAGTACTTACTGCCTCAAGTGTAGTGATTTTTTTTTCGAAGTGAGTCCATTTTTGGAAATTTTACAATTTTGAAAGTTTTCATACGCTTTTTAAGCTATTGATATAAGTGTAGTGTAATTTTGTGAAGATGTTTCGGTTTTATTTTAGATACGTGGTGCTAGTTTTATCTTTTAGTTTAGCCAATAGTGAAAGTTGTTATTATTCTCGAGGAATGGTGACAAATTTTATCAAATTTTTAGACAATATATTCGATTTTATGTTTGAAACTTTTTTTGGTAAGTTAATTGCTGTTTCGTTAAATTGTAAATAAAATTATGTTTCGCCATAGAAATAATTGGATAGTCAGCACACTGAATAGTGAAAATTCTTTTCGACGTGTTGTGAGGCATATTTGATTGATTTTCAAAATGGGGTCAAATCATGCGCGAAAAAAAAAATTACAAAAAATTGAATACTTTAAAACCTACAGATACCTACCTAATTTTTGTCTGGGATAAAATTGATAATTGAGAACAAAAGAAACTAATTTACTAGACTATTATTCGAGAGCAAATCAACCGGCACCTACATCTTTTTCATTGATTTCGTTATTATAACCATGAGTCATTATGGCACGTCAGGTCTAGCAGAAAAATATTCAGAAGAAGACGATGTACCACTAAAAGCATCCTACAACGGTTTCCAATTATTAAAAGTATGGCCTCGCACTGACGAGGATGTTGATGACATCAAAATGTTGGGAGAGCAACCCCGCGTCCAAATATGGCTTCCGGTGTTGAAAAATGCATCAACGGATATAATAATTCCACCAGATTCTCTGCCTACGGTAAAAGAAGATTTAAAAGAACGTGGGGTCGAATTTTCGATTATAAACCATAATATTGAGGTAAGTCTGCAATATTTTGTAGGTAAATTTCATTTGCATACTTATGCAGGATGTTTCATAGCCTAAGTATTTCCTTCGACATGGCAAATAGGCAATCCATCTTGAACAAAAATGTGTTTTTCGACTACTTTTTAAATCGCAGAGGGGGAAATATACTTATAAGCACTGAAAATTTTTTATTTGTGATTTTAAAAAAATTTGTTGTAACATTTCGACCATATCAAGTGAACAGTTGCGGTTTGCGACATTGAAGGGGCATTGAACTTGATATTATTTTTTCTAAAAGGTACTATGTAACTTATACTCTTTATCTACTTGACTACCAATAGTAGGTATCGATTCTTTCGATTTCAATTTGAATCAATTTTTTCGATTTTTTACACGTTTTTTTTAAAAAATACATAATTTATAGAATGACTGCGGGATCGTATTTTTTTATTGTAATTGTAAGGTACCATGTTAAATAAATTTTTTTTCAAAGTTGAAAATACGAAACTATTGATTTTATTGATTAAAAAAAATCGAAATCAAAAATTTTCGAGTTTTGCCAAGTATCCCTACAAGCTATCTGGTGAGTGGTCTACAAAACTTGAAATTTGGATATAGCTAGGTACCATTAAAAAATAACATTAGAATGATGAACATGTTGCCTGCCTATCTTTAAATTTCAAGGAGTAAATGCTTTTCCAAAAAAATTTGAATTGAAAATGACTTTCAATCATGGAAGTGAGTGGTAAATCAAAAACGAAGCAAATTTCTTTTTTATAGTTCTTTGCCTAATTTCAAAATTGAAGGGTCTATTAATGTAAGCTGAAACAAAATAATTCTAAAATAAATTTCAATGAAAGTAATGAATAGTACAATGAAAAAAGCAAATTTTGTCAAGGTGAATTTTTGCCTATTATCAAAATTGAAGGAGCGAAGCAATATCAAAAGTAAAAAAATTGGAATTTTGAATTTACTTTGAATATGCATAGCCCCTTCAATTTTGATGATAAGCGAAAAGTTATCATAACAAAATTTGTTCGAGTTTTAAAGTACTAATATTCATTACTTTCATTGAAATTTGTTTTAGAATTTTTTTTTTCAACTTACGTTTATAGTCTCTTCAATTTTGAAATCAGGCAAAAAATTAGAAGTTAAATTATTTAATTTTTGATTTATTACTCGCTTCTATGATTGAAAATTAGTTTCATACAAATTTTTTTGATAATACATTTGCCCCTTGAATTTTTGAGACAGGCAACATGTTCATTTAATGTAATTTTTAATGAAACCCAATTATATCCAAATTTTAAAGACAGATCTCTCACCAGATAGCCATGGACAGAGTGTTCAGGTCGCAGTGCATCACCTTCAAACCAAAGATGCAGGTACTCAAACTGCATAAGTGTATACATGTTTGCCAACCCCAGGATTTCAAGGAGAAAAGTTATACACTAGTACTACTACTGGTACATAGATGTTCCAAAACGTCGTAACTCCGCTGATAATATAGATAGGATTTTTTTTTGAAACTTTCTCGTAGAACTTTTCAAGCTTTACAAAATGAGTTATATTCATATTTTGCCTAACTCTAAAATTGAAGGAGCCACAATGATTTGAAAATTTGTGGACTTCATAACTCCTTCAGTTTTCATGTTATGTAAAATTTTGTAGGAGTAATTTTTTGTTGAGCTTTTTGAGCTCTACAAAATGAGTTAACCATTTTCCCCCAATTCCAAAATTGAAAACATGAGGTACTATTTTGAAAAATTTTTGAAAAAAAATGAATTTTAGAAAAGTAATGCCACTTTTCATATTTTTAATGGTTGTAACTCCTTCAATTTTACAGTTATGCTAAAACTTATTAATTCATTTTATAGAGCTCAAAAAGCTTAATAAAAATGGATCTTACAAAATTTTTCATAACTTAAAAATTGAAGGAGTTATGAAGCCTACAATTTTCAAATCATTGTAGCTCCTTCAATTTTGGAGTTGGGCAAAACACGAATATAACTCATTTTGTAGAACCTGAAAAGTTCTACAATGCAGCTTCAGAAAAAAATTGCCTGTCTATATTATCAGTGGAGTTACGATGTTTTGAAACATCTACCAGAACTAGTGCATAACTTTGTCCTTTCTAATCCTAAGGTCGGCAAACATGCATACACTTATGTAGTTCTCATTTATCAAAAATTGCTGGCTGTAAATTGTATATTTTTTTAGATGATTTTAGAATTATCAGATGATGGTGTGCAATGGTGTGTTTTAATTATTTTGATAGATAAATAATGAAAATCAGTTCTCCTAATGCATTTGCTGCGTTAGAATTTTTTTTTTTACTTGCAACTCTATCAATTATTTAAAAAGCTTTCTTTCAATCAAACTTAAAAAGCACGATAAATCATTTGAATATTGGTTTTCAGCAAGTAATCGCCGATCAGCGCATTGATCAAAACGCCAGCGAAATACAAAGACCCAAAGATAATAAAGGAATGAAATTCACGTGGACACGGTATCATTCTTACGAAGGTAATTAGAGATTATTCTGAAAAAATAATCACTTGCTTAGTTACTTATTTATTTTTGATAGCTTTTGACAACGTTTTAAATGTTAAAATGATGCACTGGTAAATGAAAGTTTGTATCTAGCTACAATGCTACATATGTAAATGTGCCTCTTAATTTATCTAAATGCAATTAAATATCAAATATGCATCTTCACACTTTTACTCTTGAGATGAAGCGATAGTGATTAGTGTGATAATTAATTCGTATTACCGAATATGTATAAATTTAGAAATTCTCGACTACATGGATCATCTACAAGTCACATTCCCAAACTACGTGAAAATCATTACAATCGGCAAATCATACGAAGGAAGAGACCTCAAAGTAATAAAAATATCCAGTGGAAGATTCAGCGACGGCTCAGCGAAGCCGGCGGCCTGGATTGACGGAGGTAAGTATAATTACTCGTCGTTAAAATATATGAATGAAACCGGTAAAATTACGTAGCTGTTCTAGCCACTGATATGGAACAGTTTATGTCGGCTTATTTACTGGTTATTATACTTGACAAATAATTCATGCAGGTATGCATGCCAGAGAATGGATATCCATCGTAGTGGCACTATTTGTCGCCAGACAATTAACTGAAAATCATAAGGCGAATCAGAACCTGGTGGCTGATATGGATTGGTATATTTTACCAGTGGCTAATCCGGACGGATATGTTTATTCTTATACCAAAGATCGTCTGTGGAAAAAATCCAGATCGATTAATTCGGAACTTGCAAATAGGTAAGGGGTGAGGGGTGTTTTAAATAGGATTCTCCAGCTGGGTACTTACCTATTTATTGGTGTATTTTTCTTAGATATTTTTGGAGAGAAGAAGAGGACGAAGAATGTAAAGGAGTAGATCTTGGACGTAATTGGGATTTTCGATGGAATGAAGATACAGGATCATATAATCCTTGCCACGATACGTATTCGGGTCCTGCACCATTTTCCGAACCGGAAACCAGAGCGATGTCTAATTTTCTAAAACAGCATTCCAAAGAAATAATTTTATATTTGAGTCTCCACGCGTATTCTCAAACGTGGCTGGTACCTTGGACTTCGAATAACGTAAAATCTCAGGAATACTCTGATCTGCTGTTTATGGGAAGAAAGGCTATCGAAGCGTTGCAAAAAAGTCACGGAGTTACGTACGATTTGATTTCGAAAAATGATAACATGAATACAGCTTCAGGTAAATAAAGTAAACTTTAATCGACTAAAAATACGAAAATTAGGTATTCCATACTTCGATTTTCCTTTTTCACCTGGTACCCTACTGTAAATATTCCAAAGGTGAATTATTCGATCAAAAGAAAAACGCTATTAATACCTATTATTTTTATCAACAGGTAGTTTCTCTGACGACTGGGCCAAAAATAAATTAGGAATAAAGTATAGTTATACGATAGAATTACGTGACAAAGGTACATATGGCTTTTTATTGCCAGCAAACCAAATTTTAACCACCGGAAAAGAAATGTTCACCGCCATCAAAACGCTTACACGATCTATTTTAAATAATACTGTTAATAAAAATGCAAAATATTAAATAAATTATTCATTCGTAAGGCTATATTTGATTTCAGTTGTGTAGGTACTAGGTACATATTTTTAGCCACGAAAATGTAATGCGCCTTGATGTGAAAAAAATGAATCCAGATGACGAGAAATCGATTTTTTTACAACTTTTTTCATTTAAAAAAAATTGATTTTTTTCTCTCGATTAATGCACAGGAATTTTTGAGAAATCTGATAAATAAGTCAACTGATATTTTTTTCACCTCTCAAATTTTTTTTTTGGTGGGTTAATTCGAGCGAAATAAAATTAAGAATTAAAAATCAGGTACTATAATTTATTCGTACAGTCAATAATAATTTAAATAAATAGGTAATCTTAAGTATTAGTTAAAGCACATGAATAGGTACTTGAAAAAAATTCAAATAGGTACCTTACTCGTGTGTTTTTTTACAAATTATTATTCGAATAAAAAAAATTGAAGGTAGATATGGCGATGAACATGGAACTGGTAACGTTCTAGTCGTAATTATCTGCAGTTTTCAATAAATTCAGATTTCTCTCGGTAACATTTTAAACCTGAGTTCTCCATCAGGAGCATACATAAACGTAACTTTATACTCTAATGGCTTATGGTGATACTCCAGCCGATATTTTCTCAATAACTGGAAAATTGAACAGCATAAAAAATTTGATTAGAATTTTTATACTTGTCCTGAGATTGAAAATTAAGAGAGTAATTGTAAAATAATGCCAGAACTGGCAGCCTACATACCTTACACAGCAAAACTTGCATTTCTAAATCAGCAAATCTTCGTCCTAAGCACATTCGAGGACCATGGCCATAAGGTAGTGATGCAAAAGGATGTAAATTATTATCATCTGTCGTCTGTTTTAACCAACGATCTGGTTTAAAGGTTTCTGGGTCGTCGACGTATTCTTTCATTCTTCCCAGAACCAAGGTAGGAAATACCAGCTGCGTCTATTGGGGGGGGGGATGAAGAAAAATCACATTAATTAATCGTTGAATTTTGGAAATTAGTTGAGAGCTGAACTGATTTCATTGATAAAATACATACTCCTTTTGGGATTCTATATCCTGAAATAACCATGTCCTGTTGAAGTGTTCTACCGTTTCCAATTACTGTGGAATACATTCTGAAAAATTAAAGTAGCTTAAATAAATGATCTGATTCATTCAAAGAAACTTAAGAAAAAAAAGCTAAGAAAAGGCCGCTTTTACGTGGTTCAAGTTTGATCGCCCTTATTTTGATTGAAATCCCCCTCCCCCGGCATGAAGTAACACAAATAAATAATCCTGAATTCATTTATATCTTCATTCGAAATTTTTTTGAAAATACGTGATATGTACATACATTTGAATAAGCAATGAACATACCTCACCTTCCTCCTGCATTTCGAAGTCTAGAGAAACATTCTTACATGATTCTTTTTATTCAGAAGGTTCAATAATTTTTGTCAAATTTTATAATTTTATTGCTCTTTTTATATGCATAAAATTTGCAAAAAATTCCATTTTGTGAATCGAATTTTGAATAAAGATTATTATCAACTTTTCCAATCTGAATCTCTTACCGGAATACTTCTTTAATAAATGCTTTCAAGTAAGGCAGCTCATTCAGAGTTTTTGAGGATACTTTTTGATTTGGATCAGGAATTACTCTTTTTAATTCTTGATATATTTTTTCTTGCTCCTCCGGTCGAGTCGCAAGTTGATATAAAATCGAGCACACTGCCATCGATATCTATAAAAATATCAATTATTCAATATAGATTTACTGAATTATAAATAAGGTACCTACCTATTTTAAAAGTTGAATCTGGGGAAGGGGTAGTACAAAAGTTGTACGTTGGCATCAAAACATCTTGGTAAAAATTTCATCTCTCGCTCAATTTCCTTACCCTTTTTCCTTTACTGATGCAGGGTGTTCTGGGAGTTCGTACCTACCACTAAAAAAAAACTTCAGACGAACATGTTGCCTATCTAGATTATTTAAGGGCCAAATTTCTTTTCGAAAAAATCGAATCAAAACCAATTTTTAATCATTGGGGTGAGTACTGAGTAGCAGTTCAAAAATTGAATAAATTTTCATATCATGATTTTTTGCCTAGTTTCAAAATTGAAGGAGCTATAATAAAAATAATTTTGAATAGAAAAATTTTAAAAGAAATCGTTCGTGGGAATGAATGGTACTTTGAAAAACGAACAATTTTTGTCAAGTTAATTTTTTGCCTAAAATCAAAATTGAAGGGGCTATTCAGAAATTTTTATAAATTTTTCCACTTTCAGTATTATTTAGCCCCTTCAATTTTGATTTTAGGCAAAAAATGAACATTACAAAAATTTTTCAGTTTTCAAAGTACTACATTTTAATTTCCATGATTGAATTTTACTTTCATAGCTCCTTCAGTTTTAAAGTTAGGCAAAAAATCATGATGTAAGAATTATTCAATTTTCAAAGTAGATGCTTTCCATTTCTCAAAGACAATTGGTTTCGATTATATTTTTAAAAAGAAATTTGCCCCTTAAATAATCGAGATAGGCAACGTGTTACTCTGAAGTTTTTTTCGTGGCAGCTTATACTCGTACCTACCCTGTTGTATTCAAATCTGGCGTATGGCAGATGACTCCCGGGACACCCTGAATAGTTCAACAACATTCAGAACATTTCTGAGCAACTTTTAAAAATTGAAGGAAAAAAACATTGTCCAGGCGCTTTTTCGAAAACTGCAGTAAGGATAAAAAATCACCGTTGATGTTCTCACTGGATAAAAATATCCACATTAGAATCATTTTAATGAAAAATTTCTCAAAAATAATTTTTTTTTTTTCAATTTTTCACTGAAAATTCTAAAATTATATAGTGTAGGTGTTGAGAACCCCTGAAACACGATGTTCAATTTTTTGTCGAACAAAAAGACAATCGGAGTTAAAGTAGATCTACAGATTAAGGCGGGGTGAAATTTTTACAGGGTTGTTTGGAGATCTATGTACAACCTTTGTGCTTCTTTTCATACAACTTTTGAAAAAAAAAGTGAAAAAAAAGTTTTGAAAAAATACTCACAGTATCGATTCCCACCAAGATTAAATCCAATGCTAAAATGCAAGCTAAATTGGGGTCTTTTTCGGTCACTAATATTCGTTCTATCAAAGATAACTCTTTTTCTTCAGATACGCCTTTTTCATTCAGGCGATCAATTGCTTGTTGAATATATTTCATGCACACCCTATTCGAAAAAATTCACAAATTGTTAATTTCTAAATTAGTAAGTACGTGAAAGCAAAAATTAATTCTCATAGGTACCCGCTATTTACATAAATACAAATGATATACTCACGCTATGAAATAATTCATATTCTGTACATAATTTCTCCATAAAGTTGATGGTAAATATCTCCAGAAAGGAAATTTCAATTCTAACAAAGCTATGTTTCTCAATGCGTATTTGGCTGCGTCGATAATTTTTTGTGGTTCGGAAGATACTTCTAAATTTGATTCCAAGCATCCTAACCTAACATCTAAGGCAACTTGTCCGATACCTGGAATTATCAATTGAGAAAAGTTCAAAATAAATAGGTACCTATTTTATTTGTTTCATTTTCATTTCATAAATTATATAGAACTTACATTCCAGTGACCATTTGTGTACTTCGTTGTCGAAATCTCCAGGCAATTCATCGTGTTCGTCTCTCATAGCCAGCATTCTGAAACAAAAAAGTGAACAAAATACTTAAGTAGGTACTTATTTGTGTTCAAGCACCATTACTAAATTCCTTCATCTATTCAATATAAATTTTATGATTTTAGTTTTAATACAAAATCTGAATTTTAAATATCTACCTACGTACCTAAGTAGCAAAAAGCAAATGAAACAGGTGCTTGTAATTGGATATTTCAAAATACGAGTACTCACTTGGTAATAAAATCCTCGGTGATATTTTCAACGGGTTGAATATATTGTTTTACTGTTTGCGGTTGAAGCACCGGCTTTTGCACTTTACTGCGAAACTCTCTCCAGGGTTCTCCATGACTGTGAAAATATTTCATCATCATCATAATAAACTAATATCCTTATATTTGGAATTTTTGTAATATAGATGAAGAAGACTTACACTCCAACAACTCCGGGAAGTCTTCCAAAGAAATCTTTTCTTACTTCACTTTTATATTTTACCAAACAAGGCATCGATGGCCGATATGGGGTTTGTCCCTCTTGTCTGTAAACTTTCTCCACTTCGTCGGCGTCGTAGATGAATAATAAATCTGGTCTACCAATCAGTCCTCTCAATGTTACTATTTTACCGAACATTTCGTGTAAAATAAATGTCATCTTGGCTATATCGGATATTTGATATTGACCTGTAAATGCAAAATTAGGTAAATGAGTCAAGTTGAACATAGCTATTTTCAACAATCTGAGTTTGTAAACGACTGGCTGAAGTAGGTACTCATGATCGTAGGGTTATCAGATTGTATATAGTAGATATACAAATAGTTGAAAATTAATGGAAAACCAATAAAATGTACCTAAATGTAGGTACCTATTTATACAGAGTTTCTTTGGCCAAGAAATATACTATATACCTATTATGATTTTTATCATTTTTTTTTCAATGAAAAACAAGATAAAATAAGTGTATAAAATGCTTGTAGATGAATATAGATAAATAGGTAAGGTACTATATATTTAATTTTGTGGTACTTGAAATTTATATACAAATTGGCGTACCATAAAGAAGTGCATAACTATGTCACAAAATATTTTCAAGATACGTAGGCTACCTGTATATTTGCATACATCTACCTACATTTTCACGGGTACATGTAATTACTGCATGAATGACTACTTCATGCAAGTTTTGTTGGTTTTTAATTATCTAGATACTTAATTGAATTTACATGTATTTATTTCCATTTTGTTCATTTTTTTTACAAAAATTATTCATTCAAACATTTCCCAGTTGGAATTGGAAAGAGTGTCGGCGCGTCATTAAAATTAAATTCGGGTAATTATAACATACCTAAGAGTTTTAAAAAGGGTTAAGTTGAATTTTCAGTCAAAAAGGACAAGTTTCAAAATAGCGTAACGAACGAAATACTGTTGAAGTTTTTTTTCTAAATATCATGGAAGTTGAATACTTTTAATGCCATTTCTAAATGATTTCATTTCAAAAATAGGAATTATGATAGGGGAGCTAGTCACATCCTTTCTTTGGGTCGAAATCTGAAAGAGCCTCCCCCCCCCCTCCAAATAAAAAATTGGAAAAAAACGTAAAAAATACAATTTATTAATTTTATAAAAAATTTCAGGCAAAATGGTCACAACGTAGGTATATACTTTTACTCAACAAGACCATTTTCGGTGATTTTTCACATTTTCCCCTGTTTTTAGTGGGCATTGAAAAATTACAATTTTTGGTATTTTTCATGTTTTTCAAAACACATTAACAAAAATTGTGAATTTTTTTTTGCAAATAAAATGGTTTCAACACATACATTTTAACCCAAAAACCCCGTTTATGGCGATTTTTCATCATTATCGTACCCTTGAGAATTTTTCAAAAATTATCAAAAATGAAGAAAATATTATAGAAAATGAATGTGTTGAGACCATTTAATTTGCAAAAAATTGAAAAAAAATTGTTTAGAGGTGTTTTGAAAAACATGAAAAATGGCAAAAATTGTCTCATTTCAATGCCCCCTAAAAACAGGGGTAAAAGTGAAAAATCGACGAAAATGGCCTTGTTGAGTAAAACCGCCTACGTTGTGACTATTTTTGTTTGAAATTTTTGAAAAATTAAAAGAAAATGTATCTTTTATGTTTTTTTTTTAAATTTTAAAAAGGGCGCGACGAAAAAATAAAAGATAGGGAATTATTTTCTCCATATGTGTAACCCTGTGTAACCGCCCAAAAAATTTCGAAAATATCCAAAATAAGGACCACCCTACTAGCCCATGCATAAGGTTGATGGTTTTGAAAATAAATAAATAAAAGAACACTGACTGCAAAAATTTTAAAAACCAAATCCTCTAAAAAAAATCAATATCACTTGAGAGAAGGATAATTTCATGTTTTACAATTTTCATACCTTAGATTTTTTTGCAGAATATCCTTGGTTTAGCAAGAAAATCCATGTTTATGGGAAATTTACATTATAGTAGATGCTATTTTTAGCCGAATGTTTAACTAAAAATTGATGGCTATTGCGTTATTTTGTTTTTTTCTAAATTTTCAAAACAATCGATCGACTTGCACGTTTCTCATAAACATGAATTTTCTAGCCAAGCTAAGGGTGCTACAAAAAAAATGCAATGGATGAAAATTTTAAGGTTTAAAATTCTCTTTCTCCTGAGAGTTATTTTTTTCCCTTAGGAAACTTAGTTTTCGAGATTTTTGCAGTCAACATTGTTTCATTTTTGAAATTATCGACGATTTCGTAAATTTCCCATAAAGATGAATTTTCGAGCCAAACAAATGGTGCTACAGAAAAATACAAGGAATAAAAATTGTAGACCTTAAAATTTTCTTTTTACTAGATGACATTCTTTTTTTCCTAGGGTACATGGTTTTCGAGATTTTTACAATCAAGTTCTTTTTTTCATTTTCAAAACCATCGACCTTATAAATGGGCTACCTTGTCGGTTGAAACCTGGAAAAATCATACCTACCAAGTTGCATAATTACATGAAGTGGTAGATACGTTTTCGCCTGATTTATATAGCTTTGCCCATTTTTAACCCCCCCCCCCCCCTCCCCCACCTATTTTAGATTATGCTTTGTTATTTCTCTTAATTGTTAAGGAAGGGGAGGGGGGAGCTATTACAATTTTTGTTTGTTGATTGCATATAGTATAGTCCAGCGGTCTTTTTTACGCCTTTTTTATATCACGCGATGTTTTTTTCTGAGTTGAAGAAAATATGAAAAAAATTGAGAAATTCGATTTTATTTGCTTTCTTTTACAACATATTTTAAAATAGTGATTCTTAAAAAACAAAAAGCATCGAGTTCTCACAAAAAAAATGTTTTTTACATTTCATTTTGGTGACTGGGTTTTGTGAAAAATTTAATAAATTTTTTAGAAAAAAAAATTGGAAAGTAAAAATTTTTCACTGTGAAAAATACGTTTTTTGTTTCATGCCCCGTTTCCAGAAAAACTATGCAACCTACGAGGTTCTTTTTTTCTGTTTTATTTGGGCATGTGTGGACTAAAATTTAACGAGAGGATTTAGCAAAATTCCAACTTCATCTCAATAACTATTCACTTTTTTTCAAAATTTGCGTTTCAGTCAACTCGAAAAAAATCACTCTTGTTAAATTTTAGTCCACACTAGCCTGAATAAAACAGTAAAAAAAAAAGAACCTCGCAGGTTGCATCGTTTTTCTGAAAACGGGGTATAAATAAAATAATATTTCGCGCAAATTATTGCGTTTCAACTCCAAAAACGCTATCAATATTTTTTGCAAAATGGCACCACTAAAATGAATATAGAAAAATATTTTCATTCTGTGAGAACCCTATGCATTTGGTACTTATATAATCACTGAATCTTTTGAAAATTTTCTGGAAGCCCCTCCTCCCTTAATATAATTTCAAAGAAGCTTAAATCGAATTCTTATGGCCTGATTTTTTCATTCGGCTATTTTCACCGTTTTTTTAGAGGATTCTGCATTAAAATTGGAGTGGTGGGGGAGGAGTGAGAATAAAATTAGTCAAATTGTAAAAATGAAACCAAATTAGTGCTGAGCATTCTAAAAAATGCACCACTTCATACGTCACACAGCTTTGTATGATTTTTTCAGATTTTGACCCATATTGGAAATTGCAAGGGGACATTGAAAAGTCGAATCGAGAGATAATAAGGTCATATCCGTATTCAGGGTCTTTGAGAACATACCATTCCAAATATCACATACCTTGATTTCTTTTTTTTAGATTTTGGCCCAAATTTGAAGAGGGGGTTGTAACTTCTCTCTTCTCATAATCCTTGTCTTGAAAATGAAATTTTGCTTTCAAATTACATAAAAGTAGGTTCTATAGTATTTTTAAAAGAATTTTAAATATGGTAGCTCCCGTTTACTATGATATTTCGAAAGTTAAACTTTCAGTAAGAAAGTTCAACTTTCAACTTTTTAAAACTTTTATGGATTTAATTTAATTATTTCGGGTTTTTCCAACAATTGACTTTTTTTGGTCCAATTATCATAGTTTGTGAGACGTACCTACTACCTACGTCCTTCATTCAAGTTGACCAAAAATTAGCAAATCTCCCTCATTTTTCTTCAAAAAGAAGGCTAGAAACCAACCAATGATAATTTTCTTAGTTGTTCAGTGGTTAGACTTCGTCGTAAAAAAATTCTGATCTAGATCAAAAGAAATGAGGTCAAAATCTTGGTCAAATTGACATAAAATGACCAATTTCGATTTTAATTTTTTTCAGATGCCATTACCAGAAAACACGATGAAAATTATCCTAATTTAATGCTATTCGAGAGAATTTCCTAAACTTTTCCAAAATTTTCAATTTCTCGATATTTTACACAGTCAATTACTCGAATCAGGTACCAAAAATGAATAAAAATATATACACAGGTAAATACCCACCAATCACAGGTAATAATCGCCACGTATTTCCCAAAATTGGTATCGGTTTCGGGCCAGGTACCTCACTGTACGGCTTAGCATTCGCAAATTCTTCTTCCACAATCGTATTGGATCCATTGTCGAGTAAATTTTCAACAGCAGCCGACGACCTAGCCCTTGTCAGCGGACCGCCAACTCGAAATAAATTATAACGAAGCATAGTTCTCGATGTTCTGAAATAACGAATGTGAAAATATTTACGCGTATTTATTTTTCGTATTAAGACAAGCTTTCTACGAAATTTAACAACAATGGGGAAGAAAATGAAAGAAATTAGGTATCGAATACATACTTTTACTCGTCGTGATATATTTATATATGTATTTATCAAGTACATTAGTTACAGTGAAATCGCCCGGAGCTTTTTAATTTGTTCGGTCGATATTAGGCCTATTTTCGTTGTTTTCTTTTTCAATAATAGCTAACCATCTTATTGATATCTTTTTTTACACTCTTTAGAATGGTATTTCTTTTGAAAAACGTGTAATAGAATTTCATTACAACATTACCTAAACGAAGTAGTTATTTATATAATATTTCCAAAAAAAGATAAATAGGTTTTTAAATAGTACTCATCTTTAAAACTTGAACTTGTTAACGATGAAGAATTAAGGTTACGAGATGTTGGAATATCCAGGTACACTGGTAATTATGTTACAAACATGTCGTGCGGTTAGTTATTGTGAAATAAATTAGTAGTTGTGTCTAATTGCGAAATTATCTCAACTCTGGCCGAAGATATGTCACTGTATTACATTTGATTCGAAAAAGATTTGCAAACAAAATCAAAAAAATAAACAAATAGAGAGAACTATGTGCTTTATGGATCAGTTTTGTACTATTAACATACATATTTATGCAAGGACGAGTGAAATGTTCTTGCTAGGTAGGTATGTAACCCAGATAAAAGTTGAGATTATTTCATTCTCGGATAAACAAAAGTTTTAAAGTTTTATTTGTTTCCAATATTTCATCTGTATCTGCAAATACGTCGTTTCGATTTCGAATGCGTATTTAAAACAGGATAAATTAAATATTTAAGAAGCCTGATGACATTGAACTTTGCCAAGTTATCTAATACTTGTAAATGAAGACCGTGGACTCGTTTGGTTTATAGCTAAATTACACATTGAAATCTTCGTAACAACTTTATGCTAAAAATTTCGTTGATTAGAATTGAAACCATATCATTTGCCAAGATAAATACTACCTATTTCTTCATTCGTATTAAAAATAAATTAAAAAATACTCAAAAGTTGTGTACTTACTTTAAATTTTATACCAACATAATTACAAATATCACTTTTTCACTTTATCAAATCATCCATAGAAATATTTCCAACCGGTGATTAAATTTTAAGCACAATTTTTGTCAACGAAACAATCGCACATGAAGATGGTTTGAAATAAAAAATAACAATAAATAACGCGATGTCCGTCTACAATACCTTAACCGCATTACTAACTAGGTGTAGGTAAGGTACGAGTACGAGTACATTCATTAATATCTAAGTCTTGTCCGAGAAATCACGTTGCCTAGTAGATATAAAACCAGTATCGAATGGGACTTATCTAATACCTAAATGATGAAACCGGTTTTTTGTTTAGGAGTATGCTTTTTGACACGTTACATTCAAATTCCTAAATTTCGTATTATCGTTAAGACGATTTTTTGCGTTGAAAAAATTACGTAAAAATGATTTGTCACTAGTTTTTTTCATTTCGATTAACGTTAGCCTCGAAAGTTACCAATGTCACATGTTAGCCGCAATCGTTGCTCGAAAATTGTTCAAATATTTATTTTTTTGATTCGAAATTTTTTCGTCCAGATATTCTATTGTATCTGTGCTTCAGTAATATGAACGAAATACCGCTCAGGTATTATAGACTTACCTATAGTTCTACATTACTTCAAACTTGTTTATCATTTTTACCTTTCACTCGTGCACTTGTGAGTGGTAACCTCTAATATTATAGGTTGCACGAAAATGAAAAAATTTTAATATCATCATTCGTGGTCGTAGATAATTACTACCTACCTGAATAAAGAAACTTGTGTTTTTCAGACGAGATGCTTTTTATGAGAAACTATGCTGGCTTCATACTTCAGAGAGTATCGTTTACCTATTTCGAGATCTTTTTGAGTAGAAATAATATTTTAATGTTTAAGCCAGTAAATAAGTATGTAGTTTTGAACGTTGTTGAAAATTTGCAAATAAAAAAACTAGAAAATTTATATGATAGGTACGTTGGACAAGGGTGAGACAAACATGGGTAGGTATGTACAGAACCTAACTTTAATCGTTTTTATTCTTGAACTTTTTGATAAAAAATTAAGAAAAACTATTCATTACGAAATAAAAAGATAGGTACCTAGGTGAAAGAAATTAATCGTTGCTTTTTTAATTTTTTTTATAAAGACTTGACATGTTCAGAAATTTAGGAACAATGAGTTGATGAATTATGTATGTTGCAAAAAAGTACTTACATGAAAATTTTAATGAAAACCACTTAAAAGATAGAACTACAAAATTAGCAACAATGGGAAAGAAAGTTGAAGAAATTTGGTAGATATCAAATACATTACCTTTTAATTATCAAATTTCTTGGTTTAATGTGCTGCCGTCGGCACAATTTCTTACGAGTAAAAAAAAAATATAAGAACTTTCTTATAGATAGCCATTTCTTATATTCTTCCTCACTTGTAGGGTGTTTCTTTTGAAGAAAAATTGAAATGAATACATAATTGCTTTGCATAATTCAAAATTCTTAAAATTTTCTCTTTGGGACATTTCATGGCATAAGTTGTCCAATGAGTCTTCGATTTTTTTGATTTGTTTCACATGTGTAGACTGTGGAAGTTTGGGGTGTCACTTTTTTTTAAATTTGAATTTGAAATTTGAATTTGGCAGGGGTTTAAAAAATATGGAATTTTTGAAACTATTGCATTCACCTACCTACCAAAATTTGTCGACTTTAATTACTTACATTTTTTTCGAATTTTTCGCCGAAAAATACTCGTATTTATATTTGAAAATTAAATTTTGGCAGGGGTTCGAAAAATTGAGAATTTTTAAAATTAATGCATTTCCCAAGATTTGTTTCAATTGTTTTACTTTTTTTCCAACACACGTGACCTCAAAAATGTTAAAAATTCGACTTTCAAATTTTTTAAAATCATTACTAATTCTAGAGAAAGATATGCCTCTTAGATAGCACATTAGTTTAAAAAATTCCGAATTTTACAAACCCCTCTCAAAATTCAATTTTCAAATTAGATAGATATAAATATTTTTTGGGGGAAAAAGTTCGGGAAAAAAATGAAAAAATGTGTAAAATCTACAAATGTTGACAAATGCATTTGTCTTAAAATTCCACGTTTTTCAAAATCCGGTAAAAATCTGATTTTCGACTTTATATATTTTTTTACGCGACAATGCTTGAAAGAAAAATTTTAAAAAATGACGGAAAATTTCTGAAGAAAAGATATTCTGCCAGTAAAAAAATGAAATGCATTAATTTTAAAAAATTCATTTTTTAACCAAAATTTTTTTTTGCGTGAAAATGTTCAGAATTCCATCCTCTTTTCATAGATTTAATTGCGATATTGTGAGTTTATTTTAAAATGTTGTTTTTCAGAAATAAGGAAAATCAATATGTAAATCCCATGTTAAACTTTAAGGCTCTTGCCCGGAGTTTACATTTTATTTTAGAAATCTTGAAAAATTTAGAAAATAGTTTTAGGTGATGATGAAAAAATCTAAGGGGTTCACCCCCCAATTTCAAAAGTCCAAAAAAGTCAGACGAAATATCTAAAAGTCATTGCAACGAGTTTTCGTAAGTGAATTTTTTAATATTTTTTTTTTGAAATCCAATTCCAAGTACAAAAAGTGAGTTGAAAACTGAAAATTTTTCCAATCAAAAAAGTCCGACAAAATGTCTAAAAATCAGTCTTAAGTAAAAAGCTGTCTGATAAAGCGTCTGATTTGTACTTTTTAAAAATTTTTCAAGCCCAAAAAAGTCTGACAAGATGTCTAAAAGTCAGCATTCTCTCTGAAATTTTCTAATTACTAAAGGTCAATGAAAATCTGAAAATTTTCCGAAGTCGAAAAAAGTCTGAAAAATATCTAAAAGTCATCGTCAAGGAATTTTGTGCCCGTTTTTTACGGACACGAAAAATGGAGCAAAAAAATGTACAAAATTTTGAAATTGACTGGCCATAACACATATCCATGCCAAAATCGTGAAAATGCAGAAATTTAATTTTTTTAAATTTATTCTTGTATTTTTTCCTCGAAAATTCGTTGGTGAGTAAGTTTTTTTTTTGTAAGCAAATTCGTTCTTGACTTTTTTTTTTTTTTTCGTATTTCTGATGATAAACATATTACGAAAATGAGAAAAAGTAATTTATTTACGTTTATTCGGTTAATTTTACCTCAGTTGATAATCTTGAAAAAAAATTCTCAGGTGGATAAGTATATCAAAAAATATGTTGGCAATTTTTTAATATTTTATTCCACGAAAAAGGGCTACAATTGAGAATTTTTTCGAAACATGAATTTTTCACGTATTTAAAAGTGGTAATACTGATTTTTTAAAATTATTTGCCAATCTTCTTTGAGAGTTGAACAATTTTAAAAAAAATTCATCTCAACTTTCGATCGATTTCACATGAATTGACCCTTCGGAAGATAAAATTTCAAAACATATTTCACCTCTACCTACCTAAAGAGATATCTATCGGTGGGTACGTATATCAAATCAGCTCACTCTAAGCTTTTACCCCCCTCCCCTTCCCCAAATCAAAAACTGTAAAAGTGAAAACACCTTTTTTATATCTAGTTACAGCACATGAATTTATTTTTATTCTGGGATCTTTAAACCCTGGAGGACCTTTGTGCCAAAAAATTTTGGCCAAAATTCAAAAAAATTGAAAAATTGTGTAGCCTACCTAGTATGTTTATAATGTTTTCAGATAGCACCAAGTTAAATATCAAGTTATTTTTTTAGCAGCGATCACTAATATGTATGATTTCTCAATTTTTGCCAAAACTCGAATACCTACCTAATTTACTTGCGAACGTGTTTGATATGATTATGTGCATATTTATGCAGAAAGTGTGCTTTTAGGTGGGTACCTACCTACCTACCTACCTAACTTAAATTAATATTTGAACTCAGAGCTATCACTTTCCAAAAAAATTTAATCAAAGTACACGAGATGAATAAGATCGGATATTTACCTACCTATTTAATTTTGGGTTCCGTCATTCAAACTACATAGTAGAAACATACCTAATAATTTTCGAATTAATTAGTTAAGTACAAAGAAATAGGTACATACTAGTAGTAAACACTAAACAGGAAATTATTTGAAATGAGATGAAAAATTCTTTCATTAGTTACGTAGGAAGTATAGGTAGGTGGATACATAATTTTTTGAAAAATGAAGCTGTTCTCAGTCGTTAGATGAAATTCACTATGACTGTTTCATTTTTTCGATTGGTAAGTACTTAATTGTAAACTTATTTAAAATTATTTTTGATTTAGTTCAAATCGTATTCCAATCGAAATATTCGTAAAAAAAAATCATGGACAGTATTAAGAACTGCATTCGCATGAGAATTGCCCTGTGTTGTATTTTGTAACACGCGCAGATAAATTTATTTTCAATTTTCTCGACTGTATGAAATCATACATGTCGATTCTCACGTGATGGAATTGGGAAGTAGGGACACTTCGTGATTACTGTAAATCAAAATTATACCTACCTACATGATTTATATTAATTACACCGAGTTGATAATCTCGAAGTACCTATGGGGATAGTGATGATATCGCTTTTGCTGGTCTTGTCATTCAATATTTAAGTATTAATAGATACTCGTAGTAGTCGTAGTTAAAAAGAATTAATAGGTAGGTAGGTAATTGATAAAGGTTGAAAATGTTCAAAAATTCATGAAAATAATATGTTAATAAATAGTGTATGCATCTATACATTTTACATATTTATTAACACGTATGTAGTTTTTCATATAAGTAGCTAGTTTTAATTAATTCATGAAAAAAATGAAAAATAAAAACTTTCATACATGTGCTTACTTAAATAATATAACGCAAACGAGAGATTTTAAATTCGACTGTGATGAATACGAATTATGATCAATGCGTGAAAAATACTTGCACATAAATAGCTAGGTAACTAGGTCGCATATATACAGCCTATGTACATACCTAGAATTGAATATAATTTCAATAATTTCACTAAAATAGTTGCAGTCCCTATATCAACTCATCAATTATTCATTCATAAATCCAACACAACACACAGTTTTCATTCGTACGAGAAAAATTGTCATATTTGCCAAACAAACAAAAAGAATATGTATATTCCTACATAATAATCTCGTATCTCATATCAAACAACGCACAATAGCTATAGTAGGTGCTTTGTTCGGTTTGATCATCATGTTCGTAATAAAAGAAACGCATCCAAGATCAAAGATAGTACCTAATAAATGGATTTATTTGTACAATAAAATGTCAGCCGTCCAGACGTCGATTTAAGCATTGACAACTTGTTATCCATAATAATGAATAATTTCATTGTTATTCTAAACACATAGAGTGATAAAATGTTCGCAAGATAGAGAAGACTGAATTGTTCTTCGGCGCGTTTCTTTCACATCGCCTTGCAGAAATAAAACGCAGGTACTGAATAATAAATTTACAGATATCAATCAATAAATGTATTATTTTATTTTTAAAAAAATCGAGATTCAAATTCATTACTTTATTATGTTTTTAAAAACATGCTGATCTTAATTTTTTTGTAACAAGATAACTGAACGAAGAAAGTTTCAACTTATAGCATAAAATTCATTCAGTTAGAATAATTCCGAAGTAATTACGAAAATTTAATTTGAAAAAAAATCATTGCCAAGTTCAAATACACAAAATAATTAATAAATCATAGAATATGGTACGAAGACGTATAGTAAGTAGTACAAAGCCATTGCTATAGTCTAAATTACAACAAAATGATGAACTTATGAAGATAACATGTTTCATTTACATATATGCAGAAAAAAAGTTGACAAAATGAATTAAATAAATCAATGGTACCGTGTAGCGCAAAAAATTAGACAACGCTTCAATTAAAAAAATTAAAAACATTTTACGCTGCAATGAACATCTATACGCTGCAGGGAGCAAAAAATTACCACATTGTAACAAATATGAACTCCATTACAAGATTTTACATTCTTGTTTTTCCAAACACGACTAGGAAACAACGAAAATTACGCACGTAAAAGTATAAATTTCAATATCGATATTTAGTAGAATAATCTTTCGGCGAAACGACCAACCCTCTTCCTTTACGAGCTCCTCTGTACACAGTTTCGACAATATCTATCATTTCTTGCTTGTCTTCCAAAGCCCAATTAATTTTATTATTGTTTCCGGTGCCTAAATCGATCATAATGTGTTTGTTGCGAAAGAAAAACATCACTGTGCAAGGATCGTACAATTCGTACCTGAAAAAAGATTAAATTTAGAACAACGTAATGAAATAATTCGGGTCCGTGATAAATAACGTAATATTGATGTTACAACGTACAACAACCATACAACAACCGTAAAGTTGTAAACATAAAATCCTCGATGTATCGAGATAACAACGCCGTGTTATTTTCATTCGAGTCTAAAATCAGAATCAGAAAAAAATATGAACCAGATTCTTCAGAATTTTGTTTGCTAAGTTATTCTCAATAAGTGAATAACCAACCTTGGATTTTTTTTTCAAACGGACTTTGGCTAATTATGGTACGAATGTTTCCCTAAAAAGAAGCCAGGTTCGTTGAATCGAAAAAAATTCAGTGACATTGTACGTTCAACTAGATTTAAAATATTGTTTAGCAGTGATAAAAACAATGTTTGTAGTACGAAAAACCACACGTGTCTTACATTTTGTTAAAATCTGGAACTTTGGTGATATCTACTAGATAAATGACGGCAAAGTTTTTCACTTTTTCGGCTATATTGTATAATACTTCGTCCATTTTCATACAAGTTGGGTCCCAATCGTGTCCAAAACGAATTACCTGTAGAAAACAAAATATTTGTAATTGTTCAATAGGTAAAAACAAAGTTCTAGAAAGTTCCACTCGCCCAGTTTTCCCAATTCAGTTTCATCTTAAAATTAGAATCAAAATGATTATCGATGTTTTCAAATGAAATTACACAATGATTTACATACCACAACTCTATCTTCTTCTGACAGGATGGCTTGATCAACTTGCCATCCGTTGTGGAGATGTGAAAGCATATAAGACATTTTGAAAGTGGGTGATTGACTTCACACGAAATAAATTGAATACTTTCGTTAGCAATACCGCTCCTATGGTTTTGAATTTATCGATACTTCTTCAAAATATTGAATTATTACTGGAGTATGAAAATTATTAGAAAAGAAATCAAAATCGTATCAACATGTCCAAAATAAATAACCAAACCAGTGATAAGTTTGTTGAATTCGGAACACTTCGACTGTATTCGTGTTTTTTCGTGTTTTCAGAATACGAAAGCTGATTGTGATTGAAAATATGAAGCTCTAAATCGCATCCCCATTTTTTTTCGTCATATTTCTTATTTCTCATTTTCGACTTCTCATAATGATTCTCCTCAACTCCTATCGACGTGGACGAGAAGATGGTTTAGACTTTGGAAGGCAAAAAAAATCGAAAAAGTTGACCAGAAGGCTTAGAATTTTTTTTTCAAGTTTGGATAAATTGTACAGGTATACTTGTATGTTGTATGTAGGTATATCCATATGAAAAACAGTTTTTCAAAAATTACTCAAAAACTATCGATGGTATCGAAAATCTTATGGCAAGAGGAAGAAAGGAAATTTTTTTCTCTACAATTTTGATTGTTATAAATTTTCCTGGGTAACGTTTCGTTCGCACGAAAAAAAGGAAAAACATGAAAATTCGTCAATTCTCGAAAACGGTTTTCCAAAAATAACTTGAAAACTATTGATTGCATTGGAAATTTTACGGTACTTAAATGAAAGAAAATTTTCTCCTCTACAATTTTAGTTCTTACAAATTTTTCTGGGTAACGCTTCGTTCACATGAAAAACGGAAAAATCTGAAAATTCGTCAATTAGCGAAAACAGTTTTACAAAAATAACTCGAAAACTATTGGTCGTATCGAAAATTTGATAGGGAAATTTTTGAAAGGAAATTTTTTCCTCTACAATTTTGGTTATTACAAAATTTTTTGGGTAACGCTTTTTTTCGTGTGAAAAGGAAAACCCGGCAATTGAGTTGACATTTGACACGAAAATCGGATGATAACGAGAAATGAGCAATATGATGGGGAAAAAATAGGAGTGTGATTTAGAGCTTCGTATTGAAAACTTCTGCCAAGTTATCGAATTATCGTGATTTATTTCTTCATTTTACATTTTTATTAAAAGATAGCGTCCCTTTTCATTCCGTCAAATGAAATTTTCAGGCTTCAGGGAAAAATTCGGGTATCCTTTTACTTCTCACAGCGAAACGCCGAGGCGGAGCGCAGGCAAAGCCAAAGCGCAAGAGCAAAATGTTCGGAGTTCAACTTCCTGAAAACAAATATCAGTCCTGTTTCATTCATTGCTTTTTTGATTTCATTGATATTAATCATTGTCATACTCGATTATTAATTTTATTATCATTTCGTGACACCGTAGATTATAATTACGTTGCTTTAATTTTTTTTCAATTTGACATCCTTCAAGAAAAAAATTAAAATTCGTTATTTTGTTTCCAAGTGAAAAACACGTACTTGAGTGTGATATTCGCTATGAACGTAATCGAGAGTTTTTGATTTGATCGTTATTTGCGCAAAGTTTCTTTTTGAATTGGTGCGAATGTTGTTATTTGGTGTTCAAATGTAATTCTTTCTCTTTCGAATAATGTCCATGGTACTGCCTTCAATATCTGTGATGCCATTACCGTAGTGCATACTCGAACAAATTGTCAATTGTGGAAAAGCATTTGGATCTCGTGTATTTTTTTTTTTTCGCAAATGTGAGTCATAATTTTCTTTTATTACATCTTTAAGCCGCATGTACAGCTCATGGAATTAATCAGCTATTTTTAAATTTCTGCCAACTATCCGACCAATTAGGTATTTCACTTTGATGTTTTCGCGCATTTATCACAAATACGAATTAAATAATTTCGATATTTTCAAATCCTATTCCTGTAATAAATCTCAGATTTCATAAAAATAGCTTATCAATGTTTGAAATGATAATGTACCCAGTATCCTTCACGCGATGATTTATTATACCCATACTCGTGTTGAAGAAAGAATGAATTGCAGCCTATTACAACGAATTGTATCTTATTAATTCCATCCTAATAGATAATATTTTCTATTAATGACAGTACCTAAACTCTTATCATATAAAACAATATCGTGATAATGTGTTTATCAATATTTTATAATTCGCAGATAAAAAACCAACACAATGGGTAGATTTTCCGGGAAGCGATGCCGATTAATATCCATGTTTTGGTTAACCACACTCTTCTTCTTTGTGGAGATACTATTCGGATATATCACTAATTCCATGGCACTGGTAGCTGACAGTTTTCATATGCTGAGCGATGTGGCGGCATTGGTGGTAGCTTTTCTATCAGTCAAGGTATAAGATTTGTTATTTTTTCTTCAAATTTAATTAAAATTTACCATCAGCTTCGCCGATTACGAGCATATGGGTAAAAAATCCTACAAAAGTCTCCAATTTGTTAGGTACAAGTACCTAGCGCCTATAACTAATGAAAAAAAATCGAACCAATTTCAAAATTTGGATTGAAAATCAATAAAATTTTAGGCTTTAGCGTAGAAGTACTTTGTACTCGTGAAATTCTTTTCATACACTCGATGAATTGTATTATCAAATGTCGCGATAAATAGGTATTTGAGTGGCAAGCCAAGATAAGAATCAAATGCTTTAATCTCAAGGAACTAGTATATAATACAATTTTGAAGTATCCGCTTGAAACGAGAGTGGATAGGAAAATACATCATTTATATGTCGCCATTAATGACGCAGCAATCTTTGCACTCGGCACTACACATCAAATCTGGCATTAAAGAAAATCATCTTAAGAACAAATTTATTCTACCGTGAAATATGCAACTAGCAATTTATAGATTGATTAAATAATAATAATGGTCTATCGACGGGGGAAAAAAATTCAAAACACATCTTCAATTTTGAAGTACGCTACGAGTAATTAATAATTATCTGTATAAAATGCCAATTTGATTATTTTGTATACAGATGTCGCCAAAAAAATGGTCCAAAAATACCTTCGGATGGGCCCGAGCTGAAGTTCTTGGTGCTTTGGTAAATGCTGTATTTCTAGTAGCTCTTTGTTTTTCAATAACTGTGGAAGCTTGTAAACGGTACGTAGTGGATTATAAAACAATATTCTGCTCTTATTACGAAACCGTAATTTATCGAGATGTGTATTGATTTTCTAGGTTTATTGAAGTA
Source organism: Pseudococcus longispinus (assembly GCA_900064475.1). Taxonomy (NCBI): domain Eukaryota; kingdom Metazoa; phylum Arthropoda; class Insecta; order Hemiptera; family Pseudococcidae; genus Pseudococcus; species Pseudococcus longispinus. Next base: position 58,251 of record FIZU01058280.1, read on the forward strand.
GAAGAAATTCATAAACCTGAATTAATCGTTGCCGTTGGGGTGCTGGGATTACTCGTAAATGTTATTGGATTGTTTTTATTCCACGGTACTTGGTTTTATTTTATTCGTTGGCGTACAAACTTCGCCTTTTATTTAATTTCCAGTCGGATAATTACACATAATCGTCTTCGCGGCGCTACTCTTTGATTAGATAACTCGTCGATTATTATATTACAATGTTGGAATTAATTCCAAGTTTCCAATGAAAAAGAAACGATCGATTTTACGATTTCGAAACACGTCGAATTTATTCGCATCAAGATAAAAACATACTAATATTTAAACTAGTTATTATCTGATTATGAGATATTTTCAAATCAACGCATCGTCCTAATAAATTATTGTTTTCACTACAGATCACGCCGGACACGGTCATTCGCACAGTGGAATGTCACACAATCATTCAAGACTAACGCAATTAGTTTCAGCAGGCGCCAGCGCCACAGCTACGGACGATAATGAAAACGACGAAAGATTCCAACCACCGCAGCATTATCATCATGACCATGTACATGAACAAAAAATCGACTCGTCGACTCAAATGAACATGAGGGGAGTATTCCTCCATGTTTTAGCCGATGCCTTGGGCTCTGTCATAGTCATAATTTCTGCTTCGGTATAAAAATTTCTTCGCTAATTTACTCTCCAATGTTTACTGCTGTAGCGTTTAAATCATCAATGCCATTCGTTTAATAGATTGTTTGGTTGACGGAGTGGGAGTACAAATTTTACATCGATCCGACGCTCAGTTTATTGATGGTTATGATAATCCTTCGGTCGGTTTGGCCACTGCTGCAAGAATCAGCGCTGATTTTATTACAAACAGTTCCTACGCATATACAAGTAGATGAAATTCAACGCAGACTTTTAGAAAATGTCGATGGCGTTTTAGCGGTGCACGAATTCCACGTGTGGCAATTGGCAGGAGATAGGATTATCGCTTCTGCTCACATAAGGTGATTTATTTGAACGAAATTGGGTGGTAGTTGTCCTATTATCGATGAAATATTGCAATTTGAATGATTTTGTGTTGCAGATGTAGGAATTTATCCGAATATATGAAATTGGCAGAAAAAGTAAAAGAATTCTTCCACAATGAAGGTATCCATTCTACAACCATTCAACCCGAATTCGTTGAAATTGGCGACGTATGTTCCTTTGGATTTTTCTCATCGTGTGACCGTTATTTTTAGGATTTTCATCTAATTTTACGTCATTTTTTCATGTCAAGTTTTCTGAAAACACAAAGAAAGAAACACCAAATCAAGACTGCGTATTAGATTGCCCCAAAACTGACAAACCATGTACATTATCGACATGTTGCGGTCCATCCAAGAAGGTCGGCAAACAAACGAGTCCCAAATTTACTTCATTTCGATTGAATTTTGTTTCTAAACCTACGATTGGTTTACAGGGTCGAGATACGCCTTCGCCAGTCGAAACACCATACCTTTGTCGTCAACGCAATAATGCCAACGCTACGCAGACATCTCGAGATCAAACGTCAGAAATAATAGAACGAGGTGCGTTGTTAGCTTGCTCTAATCACATACATGAAAATTCTCATCCATCTATTCCTTCGAAAGAGTCTTGTGTTTGACATACGGTTTGATGGAAATGACAAAGTATTTTAGTAATACGTGTATTATAATTTAATTTTCATTTTAACGAATTACATCTACGTATATCTACAATTAAAAGATTATCATCGAAAATGGAAAAATCTTCCATAAACGAAAGAAACAAAACAACAGGAAACTTTGGTTGTGTGACAGAGTAACAAATTATCGTCGCTTTACGTCGGATTTTTATCTCGATTTTCTTTTTTTTAGGTTAAAGAAATTTCGAAAATTCGATATCATTTTTTTTTGTAAAACATTTTCTCAGTAGTATCTTTATTTTATTTCTAAAAGGGAATGATATACGGATGGTGGTGATAATTGAACAATTGACCCCTAACGTGCTTTACTTTCTGACATACATTTATAGTTTTGTTTTTATTTTAAGAAACGACTGATAACAATTGGAAAACTTCGAATGATATCACTTACTATGGCAATACGTCTTAAATGAGGTATATTTTACTTGTAAATGGGTTCTAGCACCGAGGTATCGATAGGTAAAATAGTACGAGTATATTTAATGACCAAAAATTTGCATTTTTTATTTTTCTGATTTTTATTTTTATATGTATCATTTTGATAAAGGTATTTTTATCACGGTTCGAAGCGAGCTACGCATTTTATTAGCTCCGGTAATTCGAACAGATTTCTAATTATTACGATACCTGTGTTATCAAAAATGTCACATTTTCAAAAGAAAAAAGAAATCGTTCTAGAATGAAGTTGAAATTTAATCGATCGGTATTACGAGTAATTTATCGATTATATTTTTATTTTATTTATAACGAGCGAATTCGATTCGAAAAGAATTATCGCGAAATGATTCTTTTACTGTTTTTAGTACTAGTTGAAATTCAACCGAACTATACACCGATTGTGATAAGATAAAATGAATTCAAGAAATGAGAACGCGTGTCAAGCTTAGTAATTTCAACGCGCAGTTCAATGTCGCCCTATTTACTCAATTTCATGATGGTGAAATTATCCTATTACATATTGTTTTATTTCTATTTTTGTTTTTAAGATTTTTGATAATTTGTTTACGGCGTAATTCTAATTCAAAAGAGACCGTTCAGCTTATGCTTGAAATTGTACAATATGACTTAATGAAATTAAGTTGTAAATTGTTGTAATACGATTGATATGTACCTACTACTTTTTTTTTGTTTTTCGAACTTCAGTGTAGTTCTTAAAAACGTCAAAAGTATTTTTTTTGTTGATTTAAACAACACGTGTACTTAAATGATGTTTTTTATTGTTCGTTTTCTAACAATTTTTTTTGGCTAGGTGAAATTACCCGATAAATGACTCGACAAAAAAACCTCGTTTCGTGTATGTTTTTGCGTACTTTTCTCAATTTACGTTCCCCTTTCCACCTAATCGTAGCAGAAATTATCGTTTGACTTATCACCTTTCGTTACCGTGGAACTATTTCGTTACATATAATTGTGATTAAGAATGCAAATGACAGAAATAGAAATGTACTAACAAAGCAACCAAACTCGTACGGAAGTAGGAATACCGCAGACGTAAACAATTTGATATGAAATTCTAACCTAATGGTTTCTACAAAAAGAAAAATTAAAACGGTAATTAGAAAAACAAATTCTATGACGTTTTTTTTGCTGCAGTTGTGCGATAAATTTTCTCTAACGCGATGTTTTTACGTTTTAGGAAGGGTAACAGTGTTTAAATGTGAATCTAAAAATTGAAAAAATGTTTATTTTTTTAATATATTTATAATACTGTAAATGAATACAAAAAGTAACAGAGGTAACTATTAAATAAGGCAAGAAATGTACATCTTAGTTTGAATTTCTCGATGAGGTATTTCGATCGTTAAATGTAAAGTTTAGATTTCCTTTAGGTAAATACATCGGTTGAACACTGTATGAAAGCTTTTCGTGCTTGTACTCCAGGTGGAAATTTTGCACGATCTGGAAATGATTAAAATGATTTCAGTGATTTAAAGTTAGCGTTCTTTTATTAGAAAATCATTTCTTTTTACCTTCGTTATTATAGTCTGTATCTCGAGTTCGGCGAATCGTCTTCCCAAGCACATTCGCTTCCCAAATCCGAACGGCAATGAAGCGAAAGGATGTGGTTTTTCTTGATTACTCTTTAACCACCGTTCTGGTTTAAATTCGTTGGAATTTTTGAAATATCGATCAGAATTACTCATTACGTAATGTTGAAATACGATTTGAACCTAGGTAGAATATTTTAATTAAATTCTACGATCAAATGTGATCTGATCTTATGAAAATTTCGTAAGTATGAAAAACTTACTCCTTTAGGGATCCTGTAACCCAGTATCTCTGTTTCTTTTGTCAACGTTCTTCCATTACCCAGAACAACTGGATACATTCTAAAATAGGGCAATTTAATGCTGAATTAATTTAATTGTGAAGTACCTAAGTAAGTAAATAAATGAAGGTACATAACTAGGTTACTTAAACTACGAATGATATATTTGATGACAAGACTAAAAAATGTGCTGGGTAAGTATACCTAAATATATTACGAAAATCTCGAAACAGTCATCAATTTTTTAACCTGACCTCTTCCTCTTCAGCAGTGCTTTAATAGCACTATCATTAAATTAACGAACACCTACCTCAATGTTTCCTTTATGACAGCTTTCAAGTACGTCAAATTATCAATTTTTTCCATCGTTAGTTCATCGTTTGGGTTCGGTAGAACCTTGCAAATCTCATTGTACAGAATTTCTTGTTTATCTTGATGCTGACTTAATTGGTATAAAATGGAAGCAACAGCAGCGGAAGTCTATTAGTGAAACAATTACATTAGCATCTTGGATTGAAAAATACTTCTTAGTTCTTAATTTGGGGCAAAGATTTTTTTTTGCAAAGTTGTTAGTAATGATGCTCTTAATGACGTATATAAAATTCCCGAAATTTCAAGCGGTGCTTCTCCCCTAAAATCCACATTTTTGCCCCCCCAAAAATTTAATGAGCTGCCGATACACTCGTCTACGTTGAATGATTTCCGAGTCGGGAGGGCAAATTTTTTTTTGACTTGGTGTTTTTACACGACCGGATCGTTCACCCAGAATTGGTAGGAGATGCCGCCGAGCGGTACGCGGGGGAAGATGCCGCCG